>APFE030863251.1:73452-106877 GCA_000404065.3 Pinus taeda | reverse complement strand
CATTTCATTAACTAAACTTTTATGTTTAAAATAAGTTATTATGAGAGACAATTGATTGTAAATCACTTTACCCTTAAATTTATTGGCAATGAAATTGATAATCTTTCAATTTTTGTTCCCCTTAAATATCTTATATTGTGCTATTATTAAATCAATCTATGTATCACTTTGGTCTAGCTTCATGAATTAGAGTTTGGGATACATAATTCATTTGGGATACAATGTTACTGAAATTGATAATCTTTCAATGTTTGGTCCATTTAAATCTCTTATATTGCGCTATTATTAATTCATTCAATGTATCGCTTTGGTCCCCGTTCACCAATTTGACTTTGGGATATTATGTTTTAAAGCATGCATTCATAGTCAACACAAATGTATGAGAAAAACTAATGGCTACTCATTTGAAATTATTATTAATTCTTACAAATTGAATAAATTAAGCTTAATTGCAACTAGGAGAATGAGGTGTTTTTGCATTTAAATTGAATTAACTAAATGCATGAATTATGTGTCTAAATTAAAATGAGTATGGAAATTTTAAAGACCGAAAATTTTCTTCAAATTGAAGATTGAAAATTTGAAGGATGGAAAAAAATTTCAAGTTTAAAAATGTTAGAAAATCTTATTAATCCTCAATATTAAGTAGAACAATAGAATTTGGAGAATTCAACATAACGTTGGAGGAAATGTATGACATGTTCGACAAATATGGATCCATCAGGCAGATCCGAATCGGCGTCAACAAGGATAAACCGCCAAGAACGCCCTCGATCACCTCTCAGGCTTCAATGTTGCCAACAGGTATCTCATCGTCCTATATTACCAACAACCCAAGATGACCAAAAAGGTCGACAACAAGAAGGAGGACGACCTCACCAAGATGCAAGAGAAATATAGCGTCTCAACAAAAGATAAATAAGCTTGCCTCTTTTCTGTCTGCATAGGCTTAAAAAATTGTCTATTCAGGGCTTTCAGGGGTTTGCTAAATAGCGTTTTCTCTGAATTAGAGTTTCTCAAATGGTTTTACATGAATTAGGGATTTTCGAAATTGGGGCTTGCTCAATTGGAGTTATCTCGATCAAGGTTTACCGCCATTCCATCAGCCTCCTTTATAATGGATAGTCGTTATTTTCTGTATTAGTATGCATACGAGGTTCAATTGCATTGTCTCTGGACTCAATGTAACATTAATGAATTGCAGTAGAGTTCATACATTATTTACAATAACAGCATAAATTAAATGCACATCTATATTCCAAATATCGTAAATACATCACATGCCAGAGGTTGAATCAACTGAGATTTTGGTTTTGGAAAAAAAAAACAGCAAATTCCACTCTAATTTTGGCGAACAAGGAAGCCTGCAATTCGTAGAGGATTGTATTGCAATTTTAAGATGATTATAGTTGAGAAGATACATGGTGGTTCAGAGTCTAGACAGGATCCAACTCAGAAATTGTAGAACAAACTATGAATCTTGCTATCTGCCCCGAAAAACCATGTTTGGTCCTCATATAACATTAATGCCATAATAATTGAGGAATGGGTGCCTATGTTGGAGTCATTATTGTCCAAGTCACTAGCACATTTACTAACACTGATACAAGTAACTCATTCAGAAATTGGAAATATGAAAACATACCAGGAATTGGGAATCCGCAAACAAATAAAATCTAGTACGTTAGGAAGCCTGTGGAATGTGCTCCTCTCCAAGCATAAATTGTGCTTAAACCTTGCTTTCCAGGTGTTTGCTGAATCATAAATCTATACTTCTCTCCAGCTTAAATCGTTGTCAAACCTTGCTTTGGGCAGCTTTCAAGCACAACCCAGTAAAATTACAGACCCAATACATGACCCATATTAATATCTAGTGGCTCTCAATTGAAACTACCAAATGAAATGGTATCAAAGGGTAATTGTGAAATAATAATTAATAAGAACTTGGATCATATGCATAATAGAAAAAAAAACTCAAAAGAAACTGTTGTTTTTAAATGGGAGCAATTAGAAACTGCCAAATGTAATGGTATGAAAAGGTAATTTTGGCATAATAAATAATTAAAAACTTGCTCATATGCACAATTAGAAAAAACAACTCAGAAAGAAACTGTTATTTTTGAAATGGAAGTTTCTCAAAATTTAAGTTTTAACATGAAGGAAATCCCCAAATTCAACATTCCTAAAATTTTAATTCTAAAAAAAAAAAAATTTAAAAAAAGGGTTGAAAATTTAACAGGCCTTCTTAAAAAATTTTAAAATATTATTCCAATTTTTTTTTAAATGACAAAAATCATATTTTAATTTTTTTTGACGTGTAAAAATCTCTCCTTACTTCTCTGACGTGCCAGAGGCCCTTTGACGTGTTCAATTTTGAACCCTGTATGGCCACTTCACAACCTTACTTGATGGACATGATTTTGTATGAAGGTAGCTTAATGGAGAAAGATGGCTGTTAGCAGTAGGCAAGCTCCAAAAATTGCTAATTTTTTCCGAGTAGAGACGATGCCATTGGTACTCGTGGTGAAGTAGTGGCTTGGCTTTATTACAAAAAGATCCTTCTTCTGATCCACTTGCCATATGATAAAAATATCCTTTATAATCCTTATCTGACATGCTTTAGGCTATTTCTTCAAGGTTGTGGCTCTATGTTTGATGGATCTTGAATATTTGAAGAATAAATACATGGGAAACAGTGATATTTGGGTATTGTTATATGTATTTAATCATTAATTTTTAATATAAATAAAAAACACAATTTTGTAAAGTCAAAACTGTAATAAGAAGAATGTTATCTGCAATTTCAATCTTTAAGCATTTGGCAAATTTTAGGAAGAAAAAAAATAAACAATTTGTATGTCCATGATCAGGGTGGAATCATGTTTGACCATGGATTTTCTAAAACATAAATAAGTCAACGAATATTTATAAATTTTATCTTTCAATTATATATTATATAAAATTGAAAGTAACTTTGTGTGGGTGTAACGAAGTTGATGAGGCGACCATGAACATTACTGGTAGAAAGATATTTATATTTCCTGTGTATGTATGGACACCATGGCACAATAATTAGCAAAATGTTCTGTATTAATTAATTTAATCATCATATAGATTAGATTTTAAAATTCAAAAATACTTTGGAGATTAGCAGAGCTATTCTCATTCTCACCATTTGTTCTCATTCTCCAATTCCTCTTGGTCTTCTATGTCCGTCTCACCTCAAATCTCAAATTTCATATGCACAATAACAACTCCCAAACTTTTTTAAACCCAGAACCCAAAACCGTTCGAGAAGAGAAGAGATTCGACATGACCCTCGGCTCAGTTATCTGTTGTTGGAATCTCAAGATCAAAACTCTTGAAGAATATTAGGATTTTAAGGTACACCTCGCCTAACATGATCTGCCAGGGGAAAATCCCGTGCTTTAAGGACAACTCACCAAGATTCAAAATCCTCGACATGGATTCAATCTCCACTCGATTCTAAGGCAAAGTCAAGGCCTTCTTCATGCCCTGCAAGCTAAGCATTTACATCACTTAAGATATTGCATATCGAATACTTCGGTTATCTAAAGTAGCTATCATCGAGAACTTCTTCCACTGCGTGCTCATCATATCTTACACGATGGACTGCGGCGCCAAGGAGCATGTTTTTTGTCCAATCAAAAGTCAGGTGTTTCATGTCATGGCATCAGTGCCTGATCTCATCAACCAAAACCCTGATTGGAGAAATGGTTACAACAGTGCCTGATCTCTGCTACCAAAAACCCTATTGGAAAAATGGTTAAGAAATATTGAAATCAGTGTTATCAATCCCAAGGATATATAGGGATTGAACATGGGTTGGCTCGGGTGTTTCTGCAATAGGGGACAATGCCCAAGCTGATAAGCAAGAGGTTGAGCTCAGGACGAAAATGAAGCAGAAAGTCATCACGTCCGTATTCAACAACCTGTTTCAAAAATTCTGTGCTCAAATTTTCAATTTGAAATTCAAGCACGTAAGGATTTGAAATACTTGGTATGGAGGTATCATTGAATGCAGTTAATTTCGTGTCTTATCAACGACATGCATTGGCTAGTGGGAGTACATTGGTAAGACCAATGGTGGTGAGCAAGTTTTCTGAACCTCCCCAGGGTATGGGTTTCTCTGTTTATCTAAATGAATGGAAATAGAGACGGAAAAGGCCTCGTTGGCCACGTCGACAAGCTCAAGCAACCTATAATCGAGATAAGCTCAGTGTGTAGCAACACATAGCTTTTGTAGCGAATCCTACTCCGTGAATGCCTCATTTCATTTTTTCAACTCAGTGATTTGAAGCTCCAAACAAAACACCCTTCATAAATTCCTTATGAGAGATGCCATTTTCAAAAATACGCCTACTCCTTTGGCGATCTTCATTGGACTCCATCTTGATTTTGTAGACCATTTTCAGAAATTCATTGTCCCTCCGAGTCTTGTTTTCCTCTCTCGAGTTATTTTCTATCCTCCCGAGTCCATTTATCATCTACCGAGTCCATTTTTTCTCTGTCAAGTCCATTTTTCCTCTCTTGAGCCCATTTCTCCTTCCAAACTATTTCCTATGGAATTATTTCTAAGAGAGACATAGAAAATTCTCTCCAAATTTGATGGAATTATTTCCAAGAGAGACAAAGAAAATTCTCTCTGAATGTGGTGGAGTAGGCTCAATTGACGACACGGTTACCATAGGTGCGAAGTGTTACCATTTTTCTTATAGGGTTATCATTCTCAAAAGTAAATTTATAGTTTTTTTTACAAACTACTTGCATTTTCTACAATTTTTATGCATTATTTTTGCTCCTCCTATCAAATTTGAGGGATATTGTTTCAAGGTTTCTAACGAATTGGGATCGTTAGAGCAGGCAGAGCAGAGGTATCCAGTGAGGGTAGGCAATTTCCTACCAAATTTTATTACACTCCTATTTTTTGTTGCCACTTATTCCATTAAAAAAGAATTGAGTGAGTTGTGGCAAAGGTGACAAGGGAGTTGCCGGTGATTAGTAAGTTGTCCCAACAACATTTATCTTTGTCTTAGATTGTTGTTGCTATAACTTATTGGTCACCACTGCAGCAACTAGTTTATTAGAGTTGTTACATGTTTTTAGCATAATTTGCTCTCTTTGTAGTTCTATATATGTTATTTTTAGCAAAAAAAAATGAACAAAGTTACAAAGGATTGGTAACCATTAATTGAAAAAATCTCTCCTAATCATAGTTTCAACTTGTTTTCTTACATGTACTATAGACTTTTAATTATTAGGAGTACGCGAAAGACATACAAACCTGAAATTTCAAATTTACATTGAAACTTTGGTCACAATTATTTGTTTTAAGTAGATTAACATTTGTTTTAACCATATTAACTTTGGTCCAATATTTGAATCTGGTTTTAACATTTGTCTCGGATAGGGTAATAAATGAAAACTGTGATAATTGAATAAAATTAACATTGGTATAATCTCAAAAATTGTGACAATCAAAAAAATTTTAGAAGTTAGGGGATATTAGGAATAGATGACCATCTCCATAATCAAGTCCTTCATAAAAAAACTATTTTCCTGCTCACTAGCATTTAGTAAAATTTTCATCAATATTATCTTTTATGTGGTTCAAATTAGACTTTTTGCCATTAACTTTTTTCCCAAATAACAAGTATTAATTATATTTCTTAATACACTTGAAAATGAATACTCCAAATATAATAATATCATAAGAAAAGAAAAGTGTAAAATTGCTACAGAAAAATAAGCTTATTTTTGGAATTGAATTGAATAAGTACTTTCTTTGGTACATGTTCTTTACATTTATTTTCTAAATGAAAATAAATATATTTATAATAAGGAAAAAAAAAATAAAATAAAACCTCAGAATGATTATGCAAGCTCTTAAGTAAAGGATAGTTACTTCGATTGTAAACCTAAAATTTAACTAGTGAATAATGAGTACAAGTCTAATGTCTAACTTAACCTCAACATTCAATTATAACTTCCATAAAAGTACAAAAATTAATATTTCTATAACATCCACTAAAATATAATAATTAGTATTATTATAACATCCTTTAGAATACAAAAAATAGTATTATTATAATTTTTGCTAAAACCTAAATAAATTGAATTTGTTCACTTTTTATCGTTTGATTCTTATTATTATAATGATAATTATTTCATAGGGTAATTATTTTTCACCAATATGGGCTAAAAAATTGTTAGCATTCAAATTATTAAAAATTGAATATGGCTTACTATGGCTAAATATGTTCAAGTTATGGTTGATGAGGGTTTATTATGGAAAATATTTAGTTGACTATGGATGATCATGGTTCTCCACATTAAACTTTAGTTATCTATCATAGATTATGATTGACTATGGTTGATCGTGGTTGTTCATATTTGATCATGTTGAAAGTGATCAAATAAGGTTTACAAAAACCAACCATTGTCACAATGGTTGACTATAATTGACCATCATTGGTTATGGTTGATGAGTTGACCATGGTTGACTATGGCTTACATAGAAAATCTAGTAAACATAGACTAACCTAGTAAACCTATATACCCCTTAAATGTAAGCCAAACTAGTAAACCTAATAAACCAAGGTCAACTTTGTAATTCTAAGGCAACCTATCAAACATGTAAACCTAATAAGCTTATGTCAATCTAGTAAACATAGGTTATCCTAGTAACATTAGGTCAACATAGTAAATCTAGGTCAACTCCATAAACATAGGTCTACCTATTAAACTGAGGTCAACCTAATAAAATTAGGTTGACTTAGTAAATGTAGGTCAACATAGTAAAACTAGGTCAACATAGTAAATCTAGGTCAACATAGTAAACATAGGAAGTTAGGATGCCTTGCAACCTTTTAAAATTATTATTCATTGATATATGATTTGATTGACAATATGAAAACATCTTTTATGTATTCTCATAACGAAGTGTCAATTTCCCTCTTGAGTTTTCATCACTGTAATAGTGAGTTGTCACCATTGTAACAGTAAGTTGCAACCACTATAATAGGTAGTTGTCACCACTGTATGAGTGAGTTGTTGCTACTACAACAATGAGTTGTTACAACGTAGTTTGAACAAAATCTAACAATATTTCAATAATTTATATTTTTCATTTAACTTCTTTCTTGTTTTTCATATGGTGGAAAAGTGGACCTGGATCATTTAGTTTTGGTGTCATCCAAACCCAGGTCAAGCATGAACTAGAGATAAATTCCTAGAAGAACCACCAACAATAAAGCTTATTATCTTTCCCTAGTAGATGGGCTAAGAGAAGCAAGGAATTATGATGCAAGATACATTTCCCCTTACACCAATTCAGAATTCATTATCAATTAAATGATTGTAATTTACCAAGTTAGAAAACAAAATTTGAAACCCCTCAATAAACAATAAAAAGACACTGCCTAGCAATTTCAAAGTTTTAACATAACTTATCGATGAGATGTTCAAAGGGTTCCTCTTGATATACTCTGTGAAGCAGCATCCAATGGATGCGGATGAGCAAGATAGGTGGAGGAGTCAACATGTGCTCCACCAATTGTCATTCATAGGCATAAATATACATAGCCTATTAATGAATGCATTGTTCTTGTCATTGTTATCGGGGTTATTATGGTGTTCCCTTTTCTTATGATGTTATTGTAGCAGCGTAAACAAGCATTATGTCCATATGTTTTGATGTATTTATATAAGTTATGATTTTTATGTACGAGATCACTTTACCTTTTGGTACATTTTTTATATCTCAGCACAATGTGTATGTAAGGAATGCATTTTTCAGTCAATGTTTATTAATTCAATTACATTGTTATTACAGTTCATATGTTTAATTTTGATTACAGTTCACTTGTGTCTAATAATTCATTACAACTTAGTTGTGTCATTTTGATTACAGTTCAGTTTGTCTATCGGTTTGAAATATCGAGAGCGATTGGGGGTCAATCAATATTTTCTTTTACAAATATTATTTTACCAGTTAAGATCACTTTAAAAGAACCCAAAAATGAACAACAGAATAAACCCTTTTATTACAATTAGTGAGGACTCCAAAAGTATTTCAAAAGATGTTACAAAACTAGAAGTTAGAATTCCTTCAATACTTCTTCACATTTCCAATCAAGGTTTCTAAAAATTGACCGCCGCATATGTTATATCTATCATAAAATTTCCAACATCCATAATTCTACATATCTGAGGGTATAGGGGTTTATTTTTGGATAGGTTTGAAGTGTGCTGAGCTGGCCCAGGTTGCAGAGAGATAACACAGTCCAAACATTCAGAGATAGAGGCTAAAACTGTAGAGGAATACTACAGTCCAAAATTGAGTGACTTTTTAAATCTCTTGTTTTCAAGCTAGATGGAAGTCTCCTATAGAACATAGTACTGTCTTCCTCTCTCAAATTTTTCTAGTTCTTGTGTTGTTCATAATGCAGGTTTCTTCATCTTCTTACTAACAAAGAACAATTTTATTTCAGTATAGAATAGTCTTTTGGTTTAATTTATTTTTAGTTCTTCATCAATAGTTTGAAGTTGAGTTCAGTAGTGTAGAGTAATTATTTCATTTGATATTCATTAGTCTTTAAGTTTTTAGTTAAAACTATTCAGTGCCACTTTTGTCTTGTCATTTCATTACTAGTTTAGTGACTCATATTGTAGGTGAATATTTCTAAAAATCCCTTCTAGTTAATGGTTCATCTTAAACCAAGTGGTTGGATATTTCATTTATGTAATGAGTCTTTTTTTGCACTTTTGTATTTAGTGTTTCGTAGAACAATGAAGTATGGATTTCCTCAAAATGTTATCACAAGGAGGCTGTTCCCCAAAATTGTGCAGCAGAGTGACAAAGCACTTCATTTAGTTTTTATAGTAGATTAGTTGCAATTTATTTTTTATTCTTAGCAATTCATTTAGCTTTGTTGCAATTTCATTTTCAGTCTTTCATTATGTTTTGATTCTGCCATAGACTCATCAGTAGTTGTAATTTCACTTTCAGTATTTCATTCTGTTTTCATCATAGATAGTTGCAATATCACTTTTATGTCCTTTTAGTTCATGATTTGGAATCAATAATAAATAATAGAAATAGAAACTCTGTTTTCCTTTTCTTTATTAAAGCTTCACTTCCAAATCTGGCTTAAAACAATCTTAGTCCTCATTTCATTTCTTTAGTAGAAATAGATTTAAGATTTCTATTAAGAGCATTGTAAATCATTAGGAACTAAAGGATCAAACTCCGAAAACAACTCAAAAACACTCAAGTAAGAAGGGCCATCTAGCACATATAGTGCATTACACTTCATCAGTTTACGATACCCATATTGATAATTTATGTAGAGCAATTTAGGACACTAAACTGACCAAACATTTTTTCATTTCTATCGGGGAAGTGTAACTAGGTAGCCTTATCTCTTATATTAATAATAATAAAAAAAAAATCAACAAAACAAAACAATGACATTCATAGAGAAAGAGACTCTAGGGGTAGATTAGCTAGGCGTAGAAGTTCGATTCCTACAACTCCACCAAGAGTTAGAAGAGACACACCTCCATCCCAGACTCATACTCCCAACCATAGGATTCCTAGAATTCAAGGGGCAGAAATTCAATTAGAAGATTCTCCTACTTCATCTATTAAAACAGACCTAGGAGAGAAGACTTTTTCACCTCTACAAGGGAGCGTATTGTAGTTGAAGAAGTAGGGATACCTAGTGAAGAAGGACAAGTAGAAACTCTCTCTCATAATCCATTAATAGAAGAACCAGAGAAAGAAGGAATAACCTTGCAGGCTGAACCCTATACTGACTCCGAAGAAACTACAATGGCAGAAGAAGAACAAGATGGAGAATTCTCACTATTTGAAGGAGGGGGTAGAGGAAGAGGCAGAGGAAATAATGGAGGAGGTAGAGGTACTAATGGAGGAGGCAGAGGAAATAGGGAAGTAGATAACTCATTTGGATTCCATATAGTGGATGAGGAAACACATACAACAATGAAAAATATCTCACCATCTGTCTTCCCAAACTTCTATGGGTGAAGAAGTGAGGATCCTGAGACATTTTTGCTTGAGTTTGAGGTCTTATTCATAACTTATGTCTATCTAGAAGACTCTAAAAAAATCAAATTGTTCCACTCAACACTAAAAGGGGCTTCTTTGAAATGGTTCATGGGGTTAGTCACTCAATCCATTAGAACATGGAATGACATGAAACAAGCATTTTTGGATAGAAACTTGGATTATTGTATGCCTACCAATCATAAATATGAGGTGTTCAAAATGATGCAAAAGGAGGATGAAAACTGAGAGGATTTTCTTGAGAAATTCAACTATAATTTGAAAAGAGAAAAGATGAAAAATTTAGATGAAGAAACTTTGAAAGCTCTTTATTAAAGCCCATTAGAGATGAATGGATATATATGCTTAACATGATGGGGAAGGGAGATATCAACTTCCATTGAATGACATAGCAGAACTATGTGTTCATCTCTCAAGAGGGAAATCTAAAACCAGGAAAGGGCCGAGTGATCCTTCTCTTGTTAGAGAAAACAAATTTGCAACCAGATCTCTATGTAGGGCAGAAATTGGCAATATGCTTGATGAGTTTAAAACTGATATTTTAGGGAGCCTTAGTGAGCAACTAGACACCCTTAAAATTCAATGGAATGCCCTTTAGATCAAATACTGTAGAAACTTGTATGATTTGTTCAGAAAGTCATGAGACCAAGGGTTGTCCTTCAATCCCAGGTCTTAAGGTTATCTTCCAAGAGGAAAAAATCCCAAATTCTGCTTAATCTCTTTGTTTTGTTGCAAGAAGACCTTGGGAAGTGCCAAAAAATTAAGGACTTAACAATTCGATGTATCTTCAACCCCCACCACACTGGAATCCTTGGCAGCAACTTTGGCCTCAACCTCAATCTCAGTATCAAAGAAAACCATGGGCACAATGGGTACAAAACCCTTATGGGAGATTTGTCCAATATTACCAATATCCTCCATCTTATCAAAATTATCCTCCCCAACAAAATTAGCCATAAAATCAGCAACCACAACTTCAAAATCAAAACCCTCAAATTTCATTACCCTTTCAACAACAACCTCCACAACAAAGTCAAAATCCTCAACTCTTACTTCCATTTCAACAAAAATCAAATCAACTACCTGCCAAACCATTACCAAACCCCAATAATAAAAGCCCTCAAAATGTTTACATGGTAGAAGGACAACAATTTACAACTTACATGATTACTCCTCTAAATCTTAATGATGTTCAACTTAGATCTCATAGGATATTAGAAAAGGAAAAGCCTTCTATAGTTATTCAAGAACAAGACGCTTCTAAGGAAGACTCTCTAAAAGTCAATAAAAGTTTTGAGGGAACATCCCTCCAAAACCAAAATATTGAAAAAGAAAAACAAAAAGAATCAATAAACACAACTTCTATCATTGAGCAACCAGAATCTACTTCTACATGTCCTTTTCCTGAGAGATTACAAATTGATAGAGGGATAGAAAGACAGATCCTGTTGCCTAATTATGACTTTCTAGATGAATTGAAAAATGTTTGTATCAAAATACCTTTCTTACAATCCATTAGAGAAATCGAAATTCTAGTTAAGACAGTAAAGGAGTTGAGCATCAAAAGACCAGGAAGAAAATGAAAAGAAACAAAAATAATTCACCTGGTAGGAAAGATAACAGACATCATGATGGGAAAGATTGCCATGCTTAAATATGTGGATCTAAGAAGTCCAATTGTCAAGACACATATAAATGGGATCGAAATTCCAAATACATTGATTGACTTAGGGGCAACAATAAACATTATGAGTAGACAAACTATGGAGTAGCTTAAACTTCCTAACCTTCTTTACACACCTACCTTATTGCAACTTGCAGATAGATCAATAATCAAACAGGATGGTGTGATTGAAGATATTTCTATCTCCTTAGATTCTTGGGAATATCCTGTTGATTTTATGATTTTAACTCCCAAGAATAATCTACGAGGACACCCACTCATATTAGCAAGACCTTGGCTCGCCACAGCCGATGCTCTTATTAGTTGTAGATCTGGTGACATGTATATTTCAGATGGTAATTCAACAAAGAAGTTTACCTTGTATCCCCCAACAAAAGCAATAACATAAATAGATGAAAAGGAATGGATTGATGATGAAGATGATATTCAACCTCTCTTTACGATATCATAAATTAGTGAAGATTGTCAAAATTTGAACACATTGGAAAATTTTGAAACATCTTTAGAATATGATCATGCACAATTCCAAGAAAAATCTAATGTTCAATACTTGTCATCTAGGCAGATGTATATTTATTCTATGGAAGAATTTGGTAGCTCTATAATTGAAATTTTTCCAGGTAGGATATTGAACATAAACAAAAACTTGGGGAAACTACAACAAGAAGAGCTAACCAAAATATTACAAAAACATTCTACTGCATTTGCATGGGATTACACCAACATGAAAGGCATTGATCCTATGACTTGTATGCATCATATCTATATTGAGGAAAACAGTAGACCAATCAGACAACCTCAAAGAAAAATAAATCCAAATCTTAGGGAAATTGTGAAAGAAGAGCTCCAAAAATTACTTAATGTAAGCTTCATTTATCCAATTTCAGATAGCCAATGGGTTTCTTCTTTGGTAATTGTGCCTAAAAAGAATGGTAACTGGAGGGTGTCCATTGATACCAAGAATTGAATAAAGCAACCTTAAAAGATCACTTTCCTTTTCCGTTTATAGATAAAGTGTTAGATATATTAGCACGTAAAAAGTATTTCTGATTCTTGGATGGTTTTAGTGGTTATAATCAAATTCATGTAGCTCCTTAGGATCAGGATAAAACCACATTTACTTGTCCATGGGGGACTTTTTCCTACAGAGTACTTCCTTTTGGGTTATCTAATGCACTTGCAACATTCCAAAGAGCAATACTAGGAATTTTTTCTGATCTAATACATGATCATGTAGAGGTATATATGGATGATTTCACAGTGTATGGTAACACATTTGAAGAAGCCTTGGAAAACTTGGAAAAAGTCCTTTAAAGATGTAAAGAAACAAACCTTTCACTAAGCCATGAAAAATGCTTTATGATGTTTACAAAAGGTATTGTTTTAGGACATCACATTTCAGGAGATTGGATTAAATTTGACAAATCTAATGTTGAAGTCATCTCTAAGTTATCAATTTCAAGTTGCCAGAGGGATGTTAGAAGTTTTCTAGGATTTACAGGATACTATAGAAGATTTATAGAAAACTTCACTAAAATAGCATCTCAACTCTTCAAGTTGCTTACAAAAGATTATGAATTCAAATGGAATCCTGATTGCCAACTAGCATTTGAAACCTTGAAAGAAAAAATATCTGAAGCACCAATTTTAAGAGGAAAAAACTAGAAACATCCTTTCCATATTTCTATAGATGCTTAAGATATAGCTTTGGGGCTGTATTGGGACACAAATACTTGATACCTTATGCCATTTACTATACAAATAAGAATTTAACTCCCACTAATTTGAATTATACTATGACTGAAAAAGAATTCTTAGGAGTTGTTCATGCAATTAACAAGTTCAAACACTATATAACAGACTATGAAACCTTTGTTCATATAGTTCACTCTGCAATTAGATATTTGATGAATAAACCTATTACTAATGGCAGAGTTACAAGATGGCTTTTACTTTTGCAAGAATTCATCACTGTGCTAAATAGACTTGGAAAACAAAACAAAGTCGTTGATTTCTTGTCGAGGATTCAGAATATCAAAGAAGACTCTCTGGTTGAAGATAAATTTCTTGATGAATATCTCTTTGCAGTAACTACTCAAACTCCTTGGTTTGCAGATGTTGCTAATTACTTGGTTACAAGGAAGCTACCTTCACATTTATCTCCTAGAGAGAAAAGAAAGATGATTCAATAAAGTGCAAGATATTCATGGATCACTAATGAATTGTATAAAACAGGGCCAAATCTTATGATCTGAAGGTATGTCAGGGAAGATGAGATGCTTGATATTCTCAAAGCATGTCATGATGAGCTGTGTCGTGGACACTTTTTTGACAAGAGGACACCCTATAAAATCCTATCATTAGGATATTATTAGCCATCCATCTTCAATGATGCTAAAGAATATGTCAGAAGGTGCGACAACTGCAAAAGGTTAGGGAAACCTGCTCCCTCAAATGAAATGCCATTACAAACTCAGGTACTTATCGAACCCTTTGAAAAATAGGCTTTAGACTTTATTGGACTTATTAATCTTCCATCCAAGCAAAAAAGGTATATATTGGTATGCACTGATTATGTCACCAAATGGGTAGAAGCCAAAGAATTACTTTTTGATAACGAAAAATTTGTAGTTAGTTTTCGTTTTGAGGATATTTTTACTCACTTTGCTATTCCAAGAGAAATTATGACTGATCAGGCATCTCAATTCACATTCAACATGATGGAAAGGCTTATGGTGGAGTACAATATCAAGCATAGTAAATCTACTCCATAATATCCATAAGCAAATGGTCAAGTCGATTCTACAAATAAAGTGATTGAAGGAATCCTAACCAAGATAGTGCATCTACATAGAAGAGATTGGGTAGAAAGGCTTCCTCAAGCCTTATGGGCCTATATAACTATATGTAGGAATACAACTGGACATACACCCTATGAACTTGTTTATGGGAAGCAAGTCATGTTCCTTATAGAGTTTCAAGTCAAAACTTTCATGATGGTAGTCCAGTTGTGGATGGATTTATCAGAAGCTTAAAGACATAGACTGGAGCAATAAAATGAACTTGATGAAATCAGATAAGAAGTTGTTCAAAGGACTTGCCTAGCCCAGCAACAAAGGACTAAATTGAATGAAAAATACATCAAGGACAAGAGGTTTCAAGAGGGATATTGGGCACTATTATTTGATTCAAAGTTTAAAGATTTTGAAGGAAAGTTACAAACTTATTGGATTGGGCCATATGATATTGAATTTTTTTTCAGTAATGGTGCAGTAAGGATCAAAACAATAGATGAAAATCAAACCCCTCTCCTTGTGAATGGTCATAGATTGAAAATTTATCAAAAGCAAATCTCAGAGGAGGAGTTCATCAAGATCTTTCAAAACAATTTTGAAATGAATTTGGTGAAGAAGAATCATTCTTCTCCACCAAATTAGTCTTTGTTTTTGTTATCATATATATATATATATATATAATGTTGAAAACCAATAACTGATTGGCATGCTTATACAAAAATAATAGGGTGAAAATCAGAAGCTTTTGACACCTTATATTTTCCATTTCCTTTTTTGAAAAAAAAATGGTGACTCACGTTGCATTCTGCAAAAATTCATTGTTTCATCTCATTTCACTTTGTTTTACTTTTACAATTTCACTTCCATCCACTGCCATATTTCACCAATAATTTTTGCCTTTTCTAAGCATTCCTTTCATCTCCATTTTCATTTATCATCTTGTCAGATTTTCATCACACAACCATCTCCATTTCATTCATTCATAAGTCATATTTTACTCTCTATTTTACATTCTGCAGTTGTTTCCATGTTCTGCAGCTAACTCCGTTCCGTAGCTAATCCTGTTCTACAACCAATCTGATTCAGCAGCAACAGTTTGATTATTTGTCCAAGCACAAAGAGGCCAGTTCATATTAAAATCTTATATGCAGGAAATTGAAGAGAAGACAACTTTGAAAACCAGTCATGCATAGAGAACTTGTGGAAGCAAACATCAAAAAATTAGCAAGTGGAAGGTAAGGTTCCAAAGGTAAAAACAAAAACTTATTTCAAAAAGAAATACAAAAACATAAATTTGTATAACTTGTATGATCACATTTCTCCTTGATTGATCATTATGTGATTTGACTGCCACGAATACTCCGCCATACCTTCCGTCTTCAATGCCAAACATTCCAATGATGCCTTCGTAACTAATCTCCATTTTAAACTCCATGACTCGTACTTAAGTCGAATTCTATAGTTATACCTATTAACGGTTACATTAATGACATGACCTATCTATATACAACTCTTCAAACCCTGATTGTTCATTCATTGCACCAACCTTTTTTTCTCTCACAGTTCCATGGCTTTTTTGTATACCAGTCATTCTATTTTCATATTCTTTGTTTATAATAGTCACTCTATTTTTCATATAGTTTATGTGTATAGCTACTATGTTTCCATATTTTCTATATATACAATGGTTTTATTCACAGTCATCCTGCTTTCATATACGCTACCATTCCATTTCCATATCCATAATCATTCTATTTATATCCATCCAGTTTCTCCATTTTCGTATACGCAGTCCTCTTTATGCAGTCACTCCATTTCTTAGACAGTGAAGGGAATTTTGAAGAGTAGCCGAGAACAGAAGTGATGGGGCTCATTGTTAGAACTGAACTCATAGGGGTGAAGTACATGGAGGGTTATCCACATTTAAAAGGAATGTTACAAAAGGCTGGCTGGTTAGGTTTTATTGAAAAATTCAATGGTTACCATTAAGAAATCACCAAATCCTTTGCCAGGTCGTTTGATGGAATGGACATCGAAATAGGTGACATCAAATTTGCAGTTACTGAGTCCTTATTGCTAAAGCAACTGAACTCCCAAGGCTAGGATAATGGTGGTTCAAGAAAAAAGAGTTTCATGATGAATCCTAGAAGGTCATTCTTAAAAATCCAAGTATGGACACTTCAGTTTTTAGAAAAGGGATTCCGATCTCCACACCTAAAAACAAATGGTGTAGCATGTTATTAATTTTGCAAAAGTTTATTACATACGAAGGGAGGTTTGGTTCTATGTATGTGTATCACATACGAATGTTAATGAATTTCCTAGAGGATGGAGCCCTCAATCTACCCATTTTCCCATTGAATAGTCTGTGAAGAATGGCAACTAATGTTTAGAAGAAAGTTGAGTCAATAGAAACCACTCTATATCACCATGGACTAGTGAAGATTTTTGTTAAATTCCATTTGAGAAGTGTAGGGGACACATGGGAGGACTTTTTGGTAAGAAACTTCTTCCAAGATGCTCCAGAATTACCTGAGGGAAGCCCTGTAAAAAGAAGTAAGAGAAGGGAGACCAACCTCACCATTCAAAACACCCTTGAAACATCAGCATAGAAAAACAGTGAAGAAGAACCAATCTCTGAGAAATTAATAGAAATCAGAAAGTAGACTAAGCAGAGGAGAAAAATTAAGAAAAAGGTTAAAGAAATCCACAAGGATATTCCTGAACCTTCATCACCTAAGGAGGATGAAAATCTGCTTTCTGAGAAACTAATCAAACTCAGGGATTAGCTCAAGAAAGATAAGGAGAAGGGAAAGAGGAAAAAGGATATAGAGGAAGAAATCATAGGCTCCCAAAGTTTGAGGAGGAGTTCTAGACTCAAGGGCAAAGTGAAGAAAGGAAAATCAATAGAGACCTAGTTCATAGATTTAGAGGGAGAAACTCCAACTCAATCCCCTGAAAATATTCCATATGAGCAAAGCCCACAGAACTCTCCTCCACATAACTTTGAGGGCAGCCCAAGAGGAGCCTCTCCTGGTATTGGTCCAATCCAATAGCAAATTTATGACTACATAGAGTCATTTGAGAAAATCAGTACATCAGTAGACCCAGGGACTTCAGCTAATCCAGAGTAGCCTGCCACCTCACAAGAAACGTTAACTAGCTCCCTTAAATAGGAGATCTATGAGCTAGAAGTTCTAAATAGGCACATCCAAATAGAAAATGAAGCCTCAAAAGAAAAGAACAAGTTGGATAAGATTATCCATGAAAAAACTATGCTTCACTTAGGTTTATGTCACAAGAAGAATAGAAAACTAAAAAGGAAGAATAAGAAGCTAAACAGGGCACTTATTAATCTCAAATACAGATTTATCATGAGGAAGCCAAGGATTGCAGTTGGGGAAAAGAAAGGAAAGAAGAGGAATTTGGATGTTTTGGCTGAAGTATCAAAACAAATGCAGTAGAAGGAGGAAGTTCACAATTTTGATTGCATGGGGACATGCAAAAGTCTTGCAGTGGGGGTATGTTGAGTTCCAAAACTGCCCTTTCCTTAGCAACTTTTCTCATCCATTCTTCTTTGCTTTTCCATGAAAAATGCATCCTTATCATCAATCACCATTATACATTACCTCAAGGAGAACATTTTAATGATTTACATGTTATACTTTTATGTTTGCTATTTGAATAAGTTTTTGTCTTTTAGCTATGGAACACAGCCACATTCTGCAGCTAATCGGCTGTTCCACAGCTACTTCCACTCTTTTATAGGTTCCAAGTGTCAAGAGGGAAAAATGACTACATGGGTAGCTTAGAAAACATCAAGGCATGGATCATGTCCTATTTACTTGGCCTAGGTCGACGAGGCTCCGATCAAAGGGAAGTCAAACATAGACACCTAAGGCAAATAAGAATCTATTTTGTACACATTTCTCAGTGATGGGATCTGAAGTAGTTTCCTAAGGCGATGGACTTCATCAGCCACTTGTGCAAACTGAATCCAATTGCCATTACCTTAGATTTATATCTCCAACAACTAAGGAAGAGGATCCCGTGTACATGTCTGCCTACGTGTTTTGTTGTAGCTTACTTTTCTCCTTAAAATAGTTGTATAATCTCTCTATAAATACCTGTGTGAAGAACGCAGAACCAGTTCAATTTTGCTGATGTGTTAAGTTCAGATTACCGCTTTGTAATTTTGAGAACTCATTCTCTGTTTTTATTAAGAAGACTCTGTGTTTCATGGATACCTATAAGCATTTGTTGGAGTGTTGATTAAGTACATTTAACCTCAGCAGTTGCAGAGGGCCCTTGCACTGGCTAAGGTTACATTTCATTTTTGTTTTGTCTTTCATAGTTGAACTGTAAATTCACTGTGGTTTTCCATGATGTTTATAACCATTTTCTTACCTTGTTCATAATGCAATTTTTATTCTCTTCTTACTAACACATAACAGTTTTATTTCAGTACAGAATAGTCTTTTGGTTTAATTTATTTTAAGTTCGTAATTAGTAGTTTGAAGTTGAGTTCAGTAGTGTAGAGTAATTATTTCATTTGTTTTTCATTATTCTTTCAGTTCTTAGTTGAAACTAATTAGTTCCATTTCTATCTTGTCATTTCATTACTAGTTTAGTGACTCATATTATAGGTGAATATTTCTAAAAAGCCCTTCTAGTTGATGGTTCATCTTAAACGAAATGGTTGGATATTTCATTTATGTAATGAGTCTTCTTCTGCACTTTTGTATTTAGTGTTTCTTAGAACAATGAAGTATGGAGTTCCTCAAAATGTTATCACAAGGAGGTTGTTCTTCCAAAATTGAGTAGAGTGACAAAGAACTTCATTTAGTTTCCAATGTAGATTAGTTGCAATTTCATTTTCATTCTTAGCATTTCATTTAGCTTTTTTGCAATTTCATTTTCAGTCTTTCATTAAGTTTTGATTCTGCCACAGACTAATTAGTAGTTGTAATTTCACTTTCAGTATTTCATTTCAGTTCTGTTTTCATAATATATAGTTGCAATTTCACTTTTAAGTCCTTTTAGTTCATGATTTGGAATCAATAATAAATAATAGAAATAGAAACTCTATTTTCCTTTTCTTGATCAAAGCTTCACTTCCAAATCTGGCTTAAAGCACTCTTAGTCCTTATGTCATTTATTTAGTAGAAATAGATTTAAGATTTTTGTTAAGAGCATTGTAAATCATTAGGAACTAAAGGATCAAACCCCCAAAACAACTCAAAAAAATTGAAGTAAGAAGGGCCATCTAGCACATATAGTGCACTGCACTTCATCAGTTTACGATAGATGAATTGATAATTTATGTTGAGTAATTTAGGAAACTAAATTGACCAAACAGTTTGGTGTTGTTTCCAAGGAAGTGTAACTAGGTAGCCTTATCTCTTACATTCACTAAAAAAAAAAAAAAAAATCAACAAAACAAAACAATCACATGCATAGAGAGAGAGACTCTAGGGGTAGATTTATAGATAGGGGTAGAAGTTTGATTCCTACGACTCCACCAAGATTTAGAAGAGACACACCTCCATCCCAAACTCATACTTGTAGCCATAGGATCCTTGGAATTCAAAGGGCATAAATTCAATCAGAATATTCTCCTACTTCGTCTACTAAAACAGACCTAGGAGAGAAGACCTTTTTCACCTCTACAGGGGAGCCTATTGTAGGTGAAGAGGTAGGAATACATAGTGAAGAATGAGAAGTAGAAACACTCTCTCATAATCCATTAATAGAAGAACCAGAGGAAGAGGGAATAACATTGCAGGTTGAGCCCTATACTGACTATGATGAAACTATAATTGTAGAAGAAGAACAAGATGGAGAATTTTCACTATTTGGAGGAGGGGGTAGAGGAAGAGGTAGAGGGAATAATGGAGGAGGTAGAGGTAATAATGGAGGAGGCATAGGAAATAGGGAAGTAGACAACTCATTTGGATTCCATATAGTGGATGAGGAAACACATGCAAAAATGAAAAATATCTCACCATCTGTCCCCCCAAACTTCTATGGGTTAAGAAGTGAGGATCCTGAAATATTTTTGTTTGAGTTTGAAGTCTTATGCAGAACCTATGACTATCTAGAAGACTCTCAAAAACTCAAATTGTTCCCCTCAACACTAAAAGGGGTTTCTTTGAAATGGTTCATGGGGTTAGTCACTCAATCCATTAAAACATGGAATGACATGAAATAGGAATTTTTGGATAGATACTTGGATTATTGTATTCCTACCAATCATAAAGATGAGGTGTTCAAAACGTTTCAAAACGAGGATGAAAAATTAGAGGATTTGCTTGAGGGATTCAACTATAATTTGAAAAGAGCAAAGATGAACAATTTAGATGAAGAATCTTTGAAAGCTCTTTTGTTAAAGGCCATTAGAGATGAATGGATAGGTATCCTTAACATGATGGGGAAGGGAGATATCTCTCAAATTCAATTGAGTGACATAGCAGAACTTTGTGTTCATATCTCAAGAGGGAAATCTAAAACCGGGAAAGTGCCGAGAGATCCTTCTCTTGTTAGAGAAAACAAATCTGCAACCGGATCTGTAAGTAGGGAAAACATTAGTGAAGATAGTAAAATTTTGAACACTTCGGAAAATTTTGAAACATCTTTAGAAAATGATCATGCACAATTCCAAGAAAAATCTAATGTTGGATACTTCTCATCTAGGCAGATGTCTCTTTATTCTATGGAAGAGTTTGGTAGCTCTACAATTGAAATTTTTCTAGGTAGGACATTGAACATATCAAAAACCTAGAGAAACTACAACAAGAAGAGCTAACCAAAATATTAGAAAAACATTCTACTACATTTGCATGGGAGTACACCGACATGAAAGGCATTGATCCTAAGACTTGTATCCATCATAGCTATATTGAGGAAAACAGTAGACCAATCAGACAACCTCAAAGAAGAATAAATCCAAATCTTAGGGAAATTGTGAAGGAAGAGCTCCCAAAATTACTTAATGTAAACTTCATTTACCCAATTTCAGATAGCCGATGGGTTTCTCCTTTGGTAATTGTGCCTAAAAGGAATGGTAAATGGAGGGTGTGCAATGATTACCGAGAATTGAATAAAGCAACCTTCAAAGATCACCTTCCTTTTCCCTTTATAGATCAAGTGTTAGATACATTAGCAAGTAAAACGTATTTCTCATTCTTGGATGGTTTTAGTGTTTATAATCAAATTCACGTAGCACCTGAGGATCAGGATAAAACCACATTTACTTCTCCATGGGGGACTTTTTCCTACCAAGTACTTCCTTTTGGGTTATGTAATGCACCTGCAACATTCCAAAGAGCAGTACTAGGAATTTTTTCTAATCTAATACATGATCGTGTAGAGGTATATATGGATGATTTTATAGTCTATGATAACACATTTGAAGAAGGCTTGGAAAACTTTGAAAATGTTCTTAAAATATGTAAAGAAACAAACCTTTCACTAAGCCATGAAAAATACTTTATGATGTTTACAAAAGGTATTGTTTTAAGACATCACATTTCAGGAGATGGGATTGAAGTTGACAATTCTAAGGTGGAAGTCATCTGCAAGTTATCAATTCCATGTTGCCAAAGGGATGTTAGAAGTTTTCTAGGATTTATAGGATACTATAGAAGATTTATAGAAAACTTCACTAAAATAGCATCTCCACTCTTCAAGTTTCTTACAAAAGATTGTGAATTCAAATGGAATCGTGATTTCCAACTAGCATTTGAAACCTTGAAAGCAAAAATATCTGAAGCACCAATTTTAAGAGGACCAAATTGGAAACTTCCTTTCCATATTTCTACAGATGCTTCAGATACAGGTTTGGGAGCTGTATTGCGACAAAAAGACTTGATACCTTATTCCATTTAGTATACAAGTAAGAATTTGACTCCCACTGAGTTGAATTATACTATTACTGAAAAAAGTTCTTAGCTGTTGTTCATGCAATTAACAAGTTTAGACACTATATAACAGGCTATGAAACCTTTGTTCATACAAATCACTCTGCAATTAGATATTCGATGAATAAACCTATTACGAATGGTAGAGTTACAAGATGGATTTTACCTTTGCAAGAATTCAACATTACTGTGCTAGATAGGGCTAGAAAACAAAACACATTTGTTGATTTCTTGTATAGGATTCAGAATAGCAAGGAAGACTCTCCAGTTGAAGGTAAGTTTTCTTATGAATATCTCTTTGCAGTAACTACTCAAACTCCTTGGTTATAGGGAAGTTACCTTCACATTTATTTCCTAGAGAGAAAAGAACGATTATTCAAGAAAGTGCAAGATATTCATGGATCACTAACGAATTGTATAAAACAGGGCCAGACCTTATGATGAGAAGGTGTGTCAGGGAAGATGAGATGCCTGATATTCTAAAAACATGCCATGATGAGCTATGTGGTGGACACTTTTCTTACAAGAGGACAACCTATAAAATCCTATCCTTAGGATATTATTGGCCATCCTTCTTCAAAGATGCTAAAGAATATGTCAGAAGCTGCGACAACTGCCAAACGGTAGGGAAACCTGCTCCCTCAAATGAAATGCCATTACAAACTCAGGTACTTATTGAACCCTTTGAAAAAGGGGCTTTAGACTTTATTGGACCTATTAATCCTCCATCCAAGTAGAAAAATTATATATTGGTATGCACTGATTATGTCACCAAATGGGTAGAAGCCAAAGCATTACTTTTTGCTCACGAAAAATGTGTAGTTAGTTATCTTTTTGAGGATATTTTTTACTTGCCTTGATGTTCCAAGAGAAATTTTGACAGATCAAAGATCTCAATTCACATCCAACATGATGGAAAGGCTTATGGAGGAGTACAAGATCAAGCATAGGAAATCTAATCCATATCATCCATAAGCAAATGGTCAAATGGATTCTACAAATAAAGTGATTGAAAGAATCCTCATCAACACTATGCGTCTACATAGAAGAGATTGGGCAGAAAGGCTTCCGGAAGCGTTATGGGCCTATAGAACTACATGGAGGAACAAAACTGGACATACACCCTACGAACTTGTTTATGGGAAGCAAGTCATGTTCCCTATAGATTTCCAAGTCGAAACTTTCATGATGGTAGTCCAGTTGGGGATGGATTTGTCAGAAGCTCAAAGGCAAAGACTGGAGCAATTAAATGAACTTGATGAAATTAGACAAGAAGCTGTAAGGACTAGTCTAGTCCAACAACAGAGGGCTAAATGGCATAACAAATATATCAGTGACAAGAGGTTTTAAGAGGGAGATTGGGCACTGTTATTTGATTCAAAGTTTAAAGATTTTCAAAGGAATTTTCAAACTCATTGCCTTGGGCCATATGAGATTGAAAAGGTTTTCAATAATGGAGCGGTAAGGATTAGAACAATAGATGAAAATCAAACTCCTCTCCTTGTGAATGTTCATAGATTGAAAATTTATCAAAAACCAAATCTCAAAGGAGGAGTTCATTAAGATCTTTCAGAACAATTTTGAAATGAAGTTGGTGAAGAAGAATCCTTCTTCTCCACCAACTTAGTCTTTGTTTTCATATATATATATATATAATATATAGTTTTTCATATATATATATATATATATATTATAAGGCTGAAAACCAATTACTGATTGGCATGCTTATACAGAAAATATAGGGTGAAAATCAGAAGCTTCTAACACCCTATATTTTCCATTTCCTTTTCTGAAAAAAATGGTGACTCACTTTTCATTCTACATAAATTCATTGTTTCATCTCATTTCACTTTATTTTACTTTTACTATTTCATTTCAGTCCATCGCCATATTTCACCAATAAATTTTTCCTTTTTGAAGCATTTTTTTCATCTCCATTTTCATTTATTATGTTGTCATATTTTACTCTTTGTTTTACATTCTATAGTTGTTTCCACATTCTATAGCTGACTCCGTTCCGTAGCTAACCCTGTTCTACAGCCAATCTGATTCTACAACGACAGTTTGATTATCAGTCCAAGCACAAAGAGGCCAGTTCATAATAAAAACTTATATGCAGGAAATTGAAGAGAAGACAACTTTGAAGACCAATCATGCCTAGAGCACCTGTGGAAGCAAACATCAAAATATTAGCAAGCAGAAGGTAAGGTTCCAAAGGTAAAATCAAAATCTTATTTCAAAAAGCAATAGAAAAACATAAATTTGTATAACTTGTATGTTCACATGTCTGCTTGAGATCATTATGTGATTTGACTGCCACGAATACTATGCCATACCTTCCATCTTCAATGCAAAACATTCCAATGATGCCTTTATAACTAATCTCTATTTTAAACTCCATGACTTGTAATTAACTGGACTTCTACAGTTACACTTGTTAACGGTTAGATTAACGACGTGACCTATCTGTATACGACTCTTCAAACCCTGATTGTTCATTCATTGCACCAAGTTTTTTTTCTTTCACAGTTCCACAACCTTTTTGTGTGTACAAGTCAATCTATTTTCATATTCTTTGTGTATAATAGTCACTTTGTTTTTCACATGGTTTACGTGTATAGCTACTTTGTTTCCATATATTTTGTATATATAGTCATTTTATTCACAGTCATCCTGCTTCCATATACACTGTCATTCTATTTCCATATCCATAATCATTCTATTTCTATCCATCTAGTTGCTCCATTTTTGTATACACAGTCCTCTTTATGCAGTCACTCCATTTCTCAGAGACTGAAGGGAATTTTGAAGAGCAGCCAAGAATAAAAGTGACGGGGCTCATTGTTAGAACTGAACCGATAAGGGTGAGGTACATGGAGGGTATTCCACAGTTGAAAGGAATGTTACAGAAGTCTGGTTGGTTGAGTTTTATTGAAAAATTCAATGGTTACCATAAAGAAATCATCAAATCCTTTGCAAGGTCATTTGATGGAATGGCTGTCCAAATAGGTGACATCAAATTTGCAGTTACCAAGTCCTTTATTGCTGAAGCAACAGAACTCCCAAGGCTAGGAGAATGGTGGTTCAAGAACAAAGAGTTTCATGATGAATCCTGGAAGGTCATTCTTAAAAATCCAGGTATGGACACTACAGTTTTTAGAAAAGGGTTTCCAATCTCTGCACTTAAAATCAAATGGAGTAGCATGTTGTTAACTTTGCAAAAGTTTATTACATGTGAAGGGAGGTTCGGTTCTATGTATGTATATCACATACGATTGTTAATGAATTTCCTAGAAGATTGAACCCTCAATCTACCCTTTTTCCTATTGAATAACCTGAGAAGAATGGAAACTAATGTTCAGAAGAAACTTGAGTCAATAGAAACCACTCTATGTCACCATGGACTAGTGAAGATTTTGGTTGAATTTCATTTGAGAAGTGTAGGGGACACATGGGAGGACTTTTTGGTAAGAAAATGCTTCCAAGATGCTCCAGAATTGCCTAAGGGAGGCCCTGTAAAAGGAAGTAGTAGAAGGAAGACCAACTTCACCATTCAAAACACCCCTAAAACATCAGCACAAAAAAACTATGAATAAGAGCCAATCTCTGAGAAATTAACAGAGATCAGAAAGTAGACTAAGTAGAGGAGAAAAATTCAAGAAAAGGTTGAAGAAAACCACAAGGATATTCCTAAACCTTCATCACCTAAGGACAATGAAAAACTACTTTATAAGAAACTAATCAAAATCAGGGATCAGCTCAAGAAAGATAAGGAGAAGGGAAAGAGGAAAAAGGATACAAAGGAAGAAATCATAGGCTCCCAAAGTTTGAGGAGGAGTTCTAGACTCAGGGGCAAAGTGAAGAAAGGAAAATGAAAAGAGACCCAGTTTATAGATTTAGAGGGAGAAACATCAACTTATTCCCTTGAAAATATTCCATATGAGCAAAGCCCACAGAACTCTCCTCCACATAACTTTGAGGGTAGCCCAAGAAGATCCTCTCCTAGTATCGATCCAATCAAACAACAAAATTATGACTACATAGAGTCATTGGAGAAAAAGAGTACATCAGCACACCGAGGGACTTCAGCTAATCAAGAGCAGCCTGCCACCTCATAAGAAAATTTAACTAGCTCCCTTAAATAGGAGATCTATGAGCTAGAAGTTCTAAATAGGCACATCCAAATAAAAAATGAAGCCTTAAAAGAATATAACAAGTTGGATAAAATTATCCATGATAAAAATATGCTTCACTTGGGTTTAGGACTCTGTTTTGTACACGTTTCTCAGTGATGGGATCCGAAGTAGTTTCCTAAGGCCACGAACTTCATTAACCACTTGTGCAAACTGAATCCAACAACCATTACATTAGATTTATGTCTCCAACAACTGAGGAAGATGATTCCATTTACATGTATACCTACGTGTTTTACTATAGCTTATTTTTCTCCTTAAAAGAGTTGTATAATTTCTCTATAAATACCTGTGTGAAGAACCAGTTCGATTTTGCTGATGTGTTAAGTTCAGATTACCGCTTTTTAATTTCGAGAACTCATTCTTTGTTTTTAATATGAAGACTGTGTGTTTCATGAATACCTGAAAGTATTTGTTGGAGTGTTGATTAAGTAAATTTAACCTCAGTAGTTGCAGAAGGCCCTTGCACTGGCTAAGGTTACATTTCATTTTTGTTTTTCTTTCATAGTTGAACTGTAAATTCAGTGTGTTTTTCCATGATGTTTATAACCATTTTCTAACTTTGTTCATAATGGATTTTTTTTCATCTTCTTACTAGCGCAGAATTGTTTTATTTCAGTATATAATAGTCTTTTCATTTAATTTATTTTCAGTTCTCATCAGTAGTTTGAAATTGAGTTCAATAGTGTAGAGTAATTATTTCACTTGTTGTTCATTAGTCTTTAAGTTCTTAGCTAAAACTGACCAGTTCTATTTCTATCTTGTCATTTCATTACTAGTTTAGTGACTCATATTGTAGGTGAACATTTCTAAAAATCCCTTCTGGTTGATGGTTCATCTTAAACCAAGTGGTTGGATATTTCATTTATGTAATGAGTCTTTTTCTGCACTTTTGTATTTAGTGTTTCTTAAAACAATGAAGTATGGAGTATCTCAAAATGTTATCATAAGGAGTTTGTTCTCCCAAAATTATGGAGCAGAGTGACAAAGCACTTCATTTAGTTTCCATAGTAGATTAGTTGTAATTTCATTTTCAGTCTTAGCATTTCATTTAGCTTTGTTGCAATTCCATTTTCAGACGTTCATTAAGTTTTTATTTTTCCATAGACTAATCAATAGTTGTAATTTCACTTTCATTATTTCATTTCAGTTCTATTTTCATAATAGATAGTTGCAATTTCACTTTTAATTCCTTTCAGTTCATGATTTGGAATCAATAATAAATAATAGAAATAGAAACTCTATTTTCCTTTTGTTGATCAAAGTCTCACTTCCAAATCTAGCTTAAAGCACTCTTAGTCCTCATTTCATTTCTTTAGCAGAAAGAGATTTAATATTTTTGTTAAGAGCATTGTAAATCATTAGGAACTAAAGAATCAGACCCCAAAAACAACTCAAAAACACTGAATTAAGAAGGGCCATCTAGCACATATAGTGCACTACAGTTCATCAGTTTAGGATACCTAGATTGATAATTTATGTAGAGCAACTTAGGACACTAAATTGACCAAAAATTTTAGCTCCATTACCGGGGAAGTGTAACTAGGTAGCCTTATCTCTTACATTCATAAAAAACAAAAAAAACAAAATCCACAAAACAAAACAATGACATGCGTAGAGAAGGAGACTCTGGGGATAGATTTATAGCTAGGGGCAGAAGTTCGATTCCTACAACTCCACCAAGAGTTAAAAGAGACACACCTCCATCCCAGGCTCATACTCCCAACCATAGGATTCCTATAATTTGAGGGGAAAAAATTCAATCAGAAGATTCTCCTACTTTATCTACTAAAACAGACATAGGAGAGAAGACCTTTTTCACCTCTACATGGGAGCCTATTGTAGTTGAAGAAGTATGAATACCTAGTGAAGAAGGAGAAGTAGAAACTCTCTCTCATAATCCATTAATACAAGAACTAGAGGAAGAGGGAATAACCTTGCAGGTTGAGCCCTATACTGACTTTGAGGAAACTATAATGGAAGAAGAACAACAAGATGGAGAATTCTCACTGTTTGGAGGAGGGGTAGAGGAAGAGGTAGAGGTAATAATGGATGAGGTAGAGGTAATAATGGAGGAGGCAAAGGAAATAGGGAATTAGATAACTCATTGGGATTCCCTACAGTGGATGAGAAAACACATGCAACAATGAAAAATATCACACCATCTGTCCTCCCAAACTTCTATGGGTTAAGAAGTGAGGATCCCGAAACATTTTTGTTTGAGTTTGAAGTCTTATGTAGAAGCTATGACTATCTAGAAGACTCAAAAACTCAAAGTGTTCCACTCAACACTAAAAGGGGTTGATTTGAAATGGTTCATGGGGTTAGTCACTCAATCCATTAGAACATGGAATGACATGAAACAAGAATTTTTGGATAGATACTTGGATTATTGTATGCCTACCAATCATAAAGATGAGGTTTTCAAAACATTGCAAAACGAGGATGAAAACTTAGAGGATTTGCTTGAGAGATTCAACTATAATTTGAAAAGAGAAAAGATGAACAATTTAGATGAAGAAACTTTGAAAGCTCTTTTGTTAAAGGCCATTAGAGATGAATGGATAGATATCCTTAACATGATGGTGAAGGGAGATATCTCTCAACTTCAATTGAGTGACATAACAGAACTATGTGTTCATCTCTCAAGACGGAAATCTAAAACCGGGAAAGGGCCAAGAGATCCTTCTCTTGTTAGAGCAAACCAATCTGCAACCAGATCTATATGTAGGGCAGAAATTGGAAATATGCTTGATGAGTTTAAATATGATAATTTATGGAGCCTTACTAAGAAACTAGACACCCTTAAAATTCAAAAAAGAAAAAGAAAACAGAGGCTGATGCTTTAGCCATCTTTTGTCCAAAATGCAGAAAGAAACATAGTCTAAGGGAATGCCCTTTAGATGCAAAAATTGTAGAAACTTGTATGATTTGTTCAAAAAGTCATGAGACCAAGGGTTCTCCTTCAACCCCAGGTCTTAAGGTTGTATTTCAAGAGGAAACAGTCCCAAATTCTGCAGAATCTCTTTGTTTTCTTGCAAGAAGACTTTGGCAGGGGCCACAGAATCAAGGATTTAAGAATCCGATGTATCCTCAACCCCCACTAAACTGGAATTGTTGGCAGCAACCTTGACCTCAACCTCAATCTAAGTATCAATCTGAACCGTTGGCACAAGTGGTACAAAATCCTTATGGGATGTTTTCCCAATATTACCAATATCCTCCATCTTATCAGAATTATCCTTCCCCACAAAATCAGCCACAAAATCAACAAACACAACTTCAAAATCAAAACCCTCAACTTTCATTACCATTTCCACAAAAACCTCCATAACAAAGTCAAAATCCTCAACTCTTACTTCCATTTCAACAAAAATCAAATCAGCTACCTGCCCAACCCTTACCAAACCCCAATAATAAAAACCCTAAAAATGTTTATATGGTAGAAGGACAACAATTTCCAGCTTACATGATTACTCCTTTAGATATTAATGATGTTCAACTTAGATCTGGTAGGTTATTAGAAAAGGAAAAACCTTCTATAGTTATTCAAGAACAAGACACTTCTGAAGAAGACTGTCTAAAAGTCAATAAAATTTTGGAGGGAACATCCCTCCAAAACCAAAATATTGAAAAAGAAAAACAAAAAGAATCAATAAACACAACTCCTATCATTGAGAAACCAACATCTACTTCTACACCTCCTTTTCCTGAGAGATTACAAATTGATAGAGGGGTAGAAAAGCAGATCTTGTTGCCCAATTATGACTTTCTAGATGAATTGAAGAATGTTTGTATCAAAATTCCTTTGTTACAAGCCATTAGATAAATTCCAATTCTAGCTAAGACAATAAAGGAGTTGAGCATCAAAAGACCAAGAAAAAAACCAAAAGAAACAAAAAGCATTCACTTGGTAGGAAAGATCACATACATCATGATGGAAAAGATTGCCATGAAGAAATATGTGGATCCAAGAAGTCGAATTGTCTAGGCACATATAAATGGGATTGAAATTCCAAATACATTGATTGACTTAGGGGCAACAATAAACATTATGAGTAGAAAAACTATGAAGCAGCTTAAGCTTCCTTACCTTCTTTACACACCTACCTTATTGCAACTTCCAAATAGATCAATAATTAAACCATATGGTGTGCTAGAAGATATTTCAATCTCTTTAGATTCTTGGGAATATCCTTTTGATTTTATGATTTTAACTCCCAAGAATAATCTATGAGGACACGGTTATGAAACCAACTCACAAAAAGATAGAAAAGATAGATCAACACCTTAGAATTCAGCCTCTTCGAGGGGGAAACCTCCTTTACATTACACAAATAAATGATTCCTTGATGATTCAAATGACAAAACCTCCTTTCTATATATGTTAGTCTAATGAGTCACAATATAACCTAGCCGACCTAACAATAATAATATAAAGGCTCAAAAATAACAATAGAGAGATTCTATAGTGCACAGTAATAACAATATGGGGACAATAGTGGAACAACAATATTAATAAGGGATACAACTATAATAGTAATGGGGTAATCACTAGTATTATAGGGACTTAACATGCCCCTCTCCTTCAAAAAAGTGTTGTCCTCAACGCTTGTGTAGTTTTGGATGCTTCTGTATAAAATTCTCATCCTCCCATGTGGAATCTCCTGTGCATAAATTCTTCCACTTAATGAGATACTCCAAAATTGATTGATTTTGTAGCTATTGAGTTCGTGTTTCTGTGACTGCATCTAGTTCCAATATAGTTTTTCCTTCCACGTCGAGTTTTGCAATATTGTTTGAACTGGGAGCTTGTCGCCTATAACCTTCTTTAAACATGAAACATGGAAAACTGGGTGCACTCGAGAAGCTGCAGGAAGCTCCAATTTGTATGTCGCAGTACCAATCTTTTGCAACACCTTTTACGAACCATAATACTTTGGTGATAATTTATTATCATTCTTAGCTTACTTGAGGGACATTTGTTTATATGGTTGTAGCCGTAGGAAACATAATCACCTGCATCAAAACTTCTTTCACTGCGATGTTGATCTACCTGTTGTTTCATTCTATTCTGTGCCAACACGAGGTTATCCTTTAAGAGTTGGAGGACTTGTTTTTGATGCTCGATGTGATGTTCCACTACTTGAACCTTAGGATTTTCTTTTAAATATGATGTGATGGATGGTGCCTGATATCCATAAAGTGCCATAAATGGGGTCATTTTTGTTGTTGTATGGAAGGAAGTGTTATACCACCATTCAGCCAAAGGCAACCATTTGATCCATTGTGTTTGTTTATCAGATACAAAGCAACGAAGATATCCTTCCAAAAAAATTTTTACTATCTCAATTTGCCCATCAGATTGAGGATGATAAGATGAGCTATGAGCTAACTGAGTATCGGGACAAGAAAATAATTATGTCCAAAAATTTCCAGTGAAAATGGGATCAATGTCACTTACAATAATCTTTGGGATTCCATGTAGCTTTTGAATTGTTTCCATAAATGCAATAGAAACTGTACTATCTTTAAATGGATCTGATAATGCACAAAAGTGTGCGTAGTTGGTAAGTCTGTCAACTACCACCATGATGACACTCTTTCCCTCAGACTTGGGTAAACCTGTGATAAAATCCATTGAAACCTCCTCCCAAAATTGGCTTGGAATGGATAAAGGTTGTAATAGACCCGGGGTCTTAATTGTTTCAACTTTATTGTTTTGGCAAACCAAACATTCTGCCACAAACTTTTGAATATCCGATTTAAGGCCATCCCAAAAAAATTCCTTCTTAACCCTGTGGTAAGTTTTTAAAAATCCTGAGTGCCCTCCTAAGGGAGAAGTGTGCAATTCCATAAGAATCTTTTGTTTTAGCTGGGAATTCTTACAGAGGTATAAGCGATCTTTGTACCATAACAAATCATTTTGCCAACTAAATGTATCAGATGTACTGGAATCTTGTTGTAACTTTCGAATAAGTGCCTACACTTCTTCATCATTCTTCCATTCCTCCCTCGCTTCATTTATCCAATCTGGTTGGATATAGAAATGGCACACAACAATGCTTCCACATCCTCATCCTTTCTTGAGAGTGCATATGCCACCACATTTTGCTTCCCTTTTTTGTAGATGATTTCAAAGTCATAACACAACATCTTTGTGACCCAATTTTGTTGCTCTTCAAAGGATAATCTTTGTTCAAAAAAGTATTTAAGGCTATCATAATCCATTTTTACCTTGAAGTGTCTTCCCATTAGGTAGGGTCAACATTTCTTAAGTGCATGGAGTATTGCCAACATTTCCTTCTCATAAATAGATTTGTGTAAAAACTTTCCCTTGATTGGATGACTTTCAAAAGAAATGGGTCTTTCATCTTGCATTAAAACAACACCAATTCCATTTCCTGAAGCATCACATTCCAAAATAAAGGTTTTTGTGAAGTCCGGTGTAGCTAAGACCGGTGCTTGGCACATTGCCTCTTTAAGATGTTCGAAGGCCTTTGTTGCTTCCGGAGCCCATGAAAATGCATCTTTCTTCAATAATGTCGTTAGAGGCACTGCTATTCTCCCATAATTCTTAACAAACTTGTGATAATACCCTGTCAATTCGAGAAATCCTCGCAGATGCTTTATGCATGTGGGGATTTTCCATTCCTTAATGGCTTTAATTTTGCTAGGGTCTACCTTAACTCCTTCATGAGATACAATATGACCCAAATATTC
>APFE030863251.1:48983-61983 GCA_000404065.3 Pinus taeda | reverse complement strand
AGTGACATTTGTTGCACTTGGTCTTGTAATTTTGATATATCATGTAGCATTTCTTCCTCTTCTTCATGAGTCATGCTAGAGATTTCAGGTTGCTTAATAGGTGTTTGCATTTTCTTTCCTTAGGGCATCAGTTACCGATAATAATTATCTACTATGTGCTTTGAATTCCTTCAAAATAATTTTTCAAACCAAGCTTAAGAAAGAATTTTAAAAAATCTACACACCGTTTTTCACTTTGTAGGAGCTTGATATTGCCTCTAATGTATCTTTGTAATTTCGTATCATCCAGTTTTGAAATTGTGATCTGTAGTAGCCCTTTGTGTCCTATTTCCAATGCCACCAATCTGATCCAAATTGGATTCTCCATGAAAGAGTTATGCCAAATCTCCCACAGTGACCTGATTATAGACTAGTTCAATAGAGCGAACTTGTACGACGTGCCACGTATCCATGTTTTGACCTTTGGCTCTAACAAATATACACAAGAAACTACAGTTCATCCTCTTTCTGCAACTATTTACGAAATTTCAATCCAATGCTCAGGGAGAAAGTTATGACGATTTTCCTCAGGTCACCTATTTGGAATGTAATTTAGGAGTCTCCAAAAAGACCAACTTCCTCAGATCATATCGAGTCCGCAAATATAGTGCAAAAAGCTCTGAAATTCGGAACCGAGGTTCAATGCGATTTCTTCTCAAATGGGATTTTCTTTCTTCTGAAACTTCACAAAAAAAAAGTTATAGCGAAAATGCCACGATGACCTATTTGGAGCAGTGAAACCCTAGAATCCAAAAGCTCTGATACCAAATGTTATGAAACCAGCTCACAAAAAGATAGAAAAGCTAGATCAACGCCTTAGAATTCAGCCTCTTTGATGGGGAAATCTCCTTTACATTAAACAAATGAATGATTCCTTGATGAATCAAATGACAAAACCTCATTTCTATATATAGGAGTCTAATGAGTCATAATATAACCCAGGCGACCAAACAATAATAATATAAAGGCACAAAAATAGCAATAGAGGGATTCTATGGGGCACAGTAATAGCAATATGGGGACAATAGGGGCACAAAAATATTAATAAGGGATACAACTATAATAGTAATGGGCTAATAACTAGTATTATAGGGACCTAATAGACACCCACTCATATAAGGAAAAACTTGGATGGCCACAACTGATGCTTTTATTAGTTGTAGATCTCGTGACATGTATATTTCAGATGGTAATTCAACAAAGAAATTTACCTTCTATCCCCTAGAAAAATCAATAACATAAATAGATGAAAAGGAATGGACTGATGATGAAGATGATATTCAGCCTCTCTTTACTATATCAGAAATTAGTGAAGATAGTCAAATTTTGAACACACTAGAAAATTTTGAAACATCTTCAGAATACGATGATGCACAATTCCAAGAAAAATCTAATGTTGAATACTTTTCATCTAGGTAGATATCTCTTTATTCTATGGAAGAGTTTGATAGCTCTACAATTGAAATTGTTCCAAGTAGGACATTGACCATAAACAAAAACTTGGAGAAACTACAACGAGAAGAGCTAACCAAAATATCACAAAAACATTCTATTGCATTTGCATGGGAGTACACTGACATGAAAGGCATTGATCCTAAGACTTGTATCCATAATATCTATATTGAGGAAAATAGTACACCAATTAGACAACCTCAAATAAGAATGAATCCAAATATTAGGGAAATTGTGAAAGAAGAGCTCCAAAAATTACTCAATGTAAACTTCATTTACCCAATTTTAGATAGCCAATGGGTTTCTTCTTTGGTAATTGTGCCTAAAGAGAATGTTAAATGCAGGGTGTGCGTTGATTACTGAGAATTGAATAAAGCAACCTTGAAAGATCACTTTCCTTTGCCCTTTATAGATAAAGTTTTATATACATTAGCAGGTAAAAAGTATTTCTCATTCTTGGAGAGTTTTAGTGGTTATAATCAAATTCAGGTAGCGCTTGAGGATCAAGATAAAACCACATTTACTTGACCATGGGGGATTTTTTCATGCCGAGTACTTCCTTTTGGGTTGTGTAATGCACCTGCAACATTCTAAAGAGCAATACTAGGAATTTTTTATGATCTAATACATGATTGTGTAGAGGTATATATGGATGATTTTAAAGTCTATGGTAACACATTTGAAGAAGCCTTGGAAAACATGGAAAATGTCCTTAAAAGATGTAAAGAAAAAAACCTTTCACTAAGCCGGGGAAAATGCTTTATGATGTTTACAGAAGGAATTGTTTTAGGACATCACATTTCAGGAGATCGGATTAAAGTTGGAAAATCTAAAGTTAAAGTCATCTCTAAGTTATCAATTCCAAGTTGCCAAAGGGATGTTAGAAGTTTTCTAGGATTTACAGGATGCTATAGAAGATTTATAGAAAAAATCACTAAAATAGCATCTCCACTCTTCAAGTTGCTTACAAAAGATTGTGAAGTCAAATGGAATCCTGATTACCAACTAGCATTTGAAACCTTGAAAGAAAAAATATTTGAAGCACCTATTTTAAGAGGACCAAATTGGAAACATCCTTTCCATATTTCTACAAATCGTTCAGATATTTTGGGAAAAAAAGACTTGATACCTTATGCCATTTACTATACAAGTAAGAATTTGACTCGCATTGAGTAGAATTATATTATGACTGAAAAATAATTCTTAGTTGTTCATGCAATTAAAAAGTTCAGACACTATATAATAGGTTACGAAACCTTTCTTCATACAGATCACTCTGCAATTAGATATTTGATGAATAAACCTATTAATAATGGAAGAGTTACAAGATGGCTTTTACTTTTGCAAGAATTCAACATTACCGTGCTAGATAGACCTGGAAAACAAGACACAGTTGTTGATTTCTTGTCCAGGATTCAGAATATCAAAGAAGACTCTCTGGTTGAAGATAAGTTTCCTAATGAATATCTCTTTGCAGTAACTTCTCAAACTCCTTGTTTTGCGAATGTTTCTAATTACTTGGTTATAGGGAAGTTACCTTCACATTTAATTCCTAGAGAGAAAATAAATATTATTCAAGAAAGTGCAAGATATTCATGGATCACTAACTAATTGTATAAAACAAGGCCAAATCTTATAATCAGAAGGTGTGTCAGGGAAGATGAGATGCCTGATATTCTCAAAGCATGTCATGATGAGCCATGTGGTGGAAACTTTTCTGACAAGAGAATAGCCTATAAAATCCTTTCCTTAGGATATTATTGGCTATCCATCTTCAAAGATGCTAAAAAATATGTCAGAAGGTGTGACAGTTGCCAAAGGGTAGGGAGACCTGCTCCCTCAAATGAAATGCCATTACAAACTCAAGTACTTATCGAACCCTTTGAAAAATGGGCTTTATACTTTATTGGACCTATTAATCCTCCATCCAAGCAAAAAAAAACTATATATTGGTATGCACTGATTATGTCATCAAATGGGTAGAAGCCAAAGCATTACTTTTTTCTAATGAAAAATCTATAGTTAGTTTTCTTTTTGAGGATATTTTTACTCGCTTTGGTGTTTCAAGAGAAATTTTGACAAATTAGGGATCTCAATTCACATCCAACATGATGGAAAGGCTTATGAAGGAGTACAAGATCAACCATAGGAAATCTACTCCATATCATCCACAAGAAAATGGTCAAGTGGATTCTATAAATAAAGTGATTGAAGGAATCCTCACCAAGATTATGCATCTCCATAGAAGAGATTAGGCAGAAAGGCTTCCTAAAACTTTATGGGCATATAGAACTACATGGAGGAACACAAATGGACATAAACCCTATGAACTTGTTGATGCGAAGCAAGTCTTATTTCTTATAGAGTTCCAAGTCAAAACTTTCATGATGGCAGTCTAGTTGGGGATGGATTTATCAGAAGCTCAAAGACATAGACTGGAGAAATTAATGAACTTGATAAAATCAGACAAGAAGTTGTCCAAAGGACTGGTCTAGTCCAGCAACAGAGGGCTAAATGGCATGACAAATACATCAAGGACAAGAGGTTTGAAGAGGGAGATTGGGAACTATTATTCGAATCAAAGTTTAAAGATTTTCAAGGGACGTTTTAAACTCATTGGCTTGGGCCATATGAGATTGAATTTTTTTTTAGTAATGCTATAGTAAGGATCAGAAAAATATATGAAAATCAAACTCCTCTGCTTGTGAATGCTCATAGATTGAAAATTTATCAAAAACCAATATCAAAGGAGGAGTTCATCAAGATCTTTCAGAACAATTCCGAAATGAATTTCATGAAGAAGAATCCTTCTTCTCCACCAACTTAGTCTTTGCTTTTCCTACCTAAGAAAGTAAAAATAAAAAATTGTATAAGATTGAAAACCAATCACTGATTGGCATGCTTATACAAAAAATACAGGGTGAAAATCAAAAGCTTCTGACACCCTATATTTTCCATTTCCTTTTCTAAAAGAAATGGTGACTCACTTTGCATTCTGCGAAAATTCATTATTTCATATCATTTCACTTTGTTTTGCTTTTACAATTTCAGTTCACTCCACTGCCATATTTCACCAATAAATTTTTCCTTTTCCAAGCATTTCTTTCATCTCCATTTTCATTTATCATCTTGTCATATTTTCATTCACACATCCATCTCCATTTCATTCATTCATAAATCATATTTTACTCTATGTTTTACATTCTACAGTTGTTTCCACATTCTTTAGTTGACTCCGTTCCGTAGCTAATCCTATTCTATAGCCAATCTGATTATGCAACAATAGTTTGATTATGAGTCCAAGCAAAAAGAGGCAAGTTCATAATAAAATCTTATACGTAGGAAATTGAAGAGAAGACAACTTTGAAGACCAATAATGCCTAGAGCACCTGTTGGAGTCAGTCTTGTCAGTCCTCTGTCAGAGATCAAAAATCTTTCTGCATCTCATTTTTAGGTGTCTCCCTCAATTCACTCAGCTGCATTCCGCTAGAGGCATGCCATAATCTGATGGAAGGGTTTCGTCAGTTAATTCCCCTCATGTCTTGTACCTGTTGGCTTAGGTCTTTTCATCAAAGTTATTAAAATCCATGATAGTCAATGTTTGATCTTTCAATGGACAAGACTCATTTCAGTCATTAGGTCTAGGGTTTGCAAATTGTTGTTCTGAGAGTGCTTTAATAATACTTGCAGGCCAGAGGAAGGTTCAATAATTCACTCAAATGATGTTTCTGAGCAAGAAAAGATGAATTTTGGAAACTTGAGAGAGGTTTTTGTCCACAATAGGCCAAGAAAGAAAAACCTACTTTACTTTTTACACAAGTGTCATGGTTTTACAGAAATGTCAAACATACAATTGCCTCGGGAGAATTGATGCACCTCTAACGTGACCTAGGGAAAATCAAGTTTTATCCTAGCTTGGTTAGCCAAATGACTTTCTTGATGCGTAAAATGATAACTAGACACAAATATATTTCCAATGAGCTATCATGGGCTCAATTTGGAGTTGAGGAAAACCTTCAAAAGTTGACTGCAACAACACTCTTCCTTGAGGCAACCTCACTCGGCACATTGTGACCAGTCTTGGGAGATTTGATTTTTGATAGGGAAAATGAAATTCAAATTGCAAAATTCTGATTGGGTTGGAAATTCGATTCAACGACCTCTTCGATGAGCTATCTTGCACCCAATTTGGACACCAAGAAGGCCTCCACAATGCTCCTGCAAAAAGGCATGGCGCACAGAGGGAGCGCGGTGCACTGGGAGAAATTTTCCAGTGTAAATTTACACTGGTGCGACACACATGGGAGGCACGGCACATAGGGCTAAAAGGCCTTAATTTGACTGAAATATTCCTCCAAAAGTGTAAATTATTGATTCCAAAAAGTTTCCACAAGGAACAAAGTCATTGAGAATATCAAGGTAAAGAGAAACATAGCAAAGTAATTGGGAGAGCAAAACACACATCTTAGGAGAGGTTGGAGTCGTTTTCAGGAGCACGGTGCACACACAGAGGAATGCGGTGCACATAGAGAGTGCGGCGCACAGAGCACGACCCCACAGTGTTAAAAATACAAGGGCGCGACGCATATATAGAGCGCAGCGCACTGGGTTTGTTGCGCGGCACACACCCACCAAGGCCCGAATTTGTGCCAAATTTGCATCAAATCACTTTGAAACCCTTCAAATTGACAGGTTGGGTCTACATCTTGATGGCTCATGTATTTTTATGAATGTGATGATGCTGTATGGCAATTTATAATTGCAAGAAAAAAAACGGCTAAACCCTACCAATTGAAAACATTAAAGCCATTACTCTAGGGTTGCAAGATGGTGGTGTTGATTCCAAGGCTCCTCTTTCACCTCTCATTTTTCCCCTTCTTTCCATTGTTCCCTTCCCCCCTATCCCATTTTCCCCTATTCTCCCTACCCTAAAACATTACTAAACCCCTATTCCCTATCCCCTCCACTCATTTGTCAAACATAAAACCCCAAAACCCTACCTTATAAAATCCCCAAACCCTCCTAAATGTCCATAAACAAAATTTCCCCCCCATAACCCCTAATCCCATCATATTATTACCCTTCCTAACACTCCCTTTCTGCATTGTTCCCCTTGGTTGTAGAGATCACAACATCACATGGTTTCACTACCATCATCAAAGGGCAGTCCAAACACAGTCCATATACAATAGACATGACATCTGATCCTTCATATGATCATCAAGAAGAGACACAAAGTGATTCACCAATAGAGGTACATGCACCCAGGAGGCCTCATAGAGGTGGAAAAACATCCGTGATGACTCGCAGGCTGCCCAACGAAGCCTAAATGAGAAGACACCCATTCAGCAGGAGATAAAGGCTGATCGAGAGAATTGGCTTGAGAGGATCAACGTCCACTTAGAGGAGCTGTTGGCGAAAGCGAACAAGGACAAGTACATGCTCAGGCACATGAAAAACCATTATTGGGCATGCAATCATGTTTGCAAGGCACAAATAAGGAATTTAAAGACAAAACTAAAGAAGGCAATAAGGAAGAAAAAGAAGCAAAGGGAGCATGATCATCTTCAAATGTTGGACGAAACCTCTTTAGCCCAACATGGTACTTGATGGAGAAGCTCCAACGCAAATTTTAGGAAATTTGGGGCATTTTTGGTCATTTGACAAAATTTTGGGCACAAAACAGGGTTTTTCTCCCTGTGCGTGGCGCGACGCTTAGGATTGCGAGCTCCAAATCACAAACATTTTGCATTTTTGGATTCATGACATAAAATAACGACTACTAGTGCATGGACAAGAAATTTGGGCATGATTTGAGTCTCCAGGAGGTCAAAAACACTCAGAAATGACCTCTCTGTCCCTATTTTGACACACAGGAAGCAGTCTTTGGAGAATGAAGATTTGGAGGGGCAAATGAGCACCAAATTCAGAACTTCCAATTGGGAAGGAAATTAGATAGGCCATGATTTCCAACAAGCACACTTGGGCACAATTTGGACTCCTGCAAGTACCTCAAAACAACCTCCAAAGTGGCGCGGCGCATATAGAGGAAAAGACCAAATTCACCTCCGTTTCGTGAAATTTCGATTCGCGACTTTCTCCAAGTGGGCCCGCTTGTCTACATTTCACTTTTTTCAGCACCTAAGGCAAAATTTAAAGTATTTTCACTATATGATGGCTTCTATCCAAGTGGCAAAGGAAGGCAAGTAGTCACCCAAGCCATTTGTCATTTTTGTAACGCTGCACCTGTAGCTAATAGTTGGCTTTCCATCTCCATTTTGTAATGATTTGAGAAACTCCCCAACTCTTGGTCATTCTATTTCCTCGTGGCATAGTCTATTTATTGTATGTAAACCATTTGGAAATGATTGGTTGGCTTGCAATTTCTGGGAGACTGTGGGAAAGAAACTATGTTTCTTCATTGTATATTCTGACAGAGGATTAATGAAAGGCAGCGACTCTGTTTCATGAGATTTATGTTGTTGGGAGTGTAGAAAATGTGTTTTTGCTTATGTTTCATATGTATTTCGTTATGATTCATAGTTCATTCATATTCATTTCCAGTGAAATTTTCTGAGTAAGATAAGGTAGAATTCATTTTTATTGCTCTGCCTGTGGGAAAGTTTCACATATGTGTTCGTCTTCTATTGAAAAGGATTCATGTACTTATGCCCTTTTCACCCTCCTAAGAAATCTCTCCATTCTGCATTATTTCAAACTAAATTGCTAGACTTTCCGTCTATCTTGCCTCACGAAGTAATCTGTGCCTTTGTATTAAATTCTCTGCTCATTACTGTCCATTGGTCCCATACCATCCCAAAAACTCAGTCATTCATAAAAAATTGCTTCTTGTATCCATATTTTCTTACTAGCCTACGATCAATATTTCACTGTAAGTCATCTCAGACCATTCTGTTTACTTATTCACTGAACGTGACTTGGAGAGAGCCCTCTCCTGTTCTGGTAGGGCTAGCTACCAGACTGAGCGTGGTTTGTGGTTACCCTGAAGTTTTCCTTCCTTCAGCCTAAGGCAGATTTAGGTGCTAACATAGTGGCGACTTCGCTGGGGAAGAAAATGGTTTGCCTAAAGATTGTTTTGCTCCAATACATATCCCAAGTTCAGAGCTGATTGTTGATGGTGAACAATGATTAGACATAAGAAGACAGCTGAAATCATTCACCTGGCGACTCCTTTCACTAAAGAATCCAACAACCGGTGTATCATGGTGACTCCACTGTAGAGGGATCAGTAGCTTTGAGATTTTTTAAAATGGAGTGGATTGCAAGAAGATACACTCCCATGAGCCTAGAGCACATTCCAGGCTTTCCAAATAAATTTTCGAAGGTAGATTGGTCAAGGAATCTGCCTACGTTTAATGACGATGGTAAGAACGATGTTGCTTTACATCTAGTTTGATTTCACATGCATATTCACAAGTTGAAGGTTGATTTTCCTGAACATTTCTTAATGAAGATATTCCTGGCCACTCTAGAAGGTGAAGCCCAATCTTGGTATGAAAGTTTTCCACCTACTTGTATTTATTGTTTAAGGGAATTTCATGCCATGTTCTTTGAGAAGTATGAAGACTCTTATCCAGAATTAAATTTAGTTCATGACTATTGCAAATATGCTGATGGTTTTATTGAAAGCCTTGAAAAATATTATGAAGATGATAATTTCATGGATGAAGAGATCATGGAAGCCCTGTGTGAAAATCCATTTCAGTAGCATGAAGATGATCATGAAAATTTGCAGCAGAATCAAGATTGTATTACAGTGGAAGATGAAGGAATTTTGTATCTTGACAGTCAACATGAATTACATGAAATGGATTAGCAGTATGAGGAAAATTTATATACTCCTTTACTTGAAAATATTGTAGACAATCATTGTTTGAGAAAAAGGAAACAAAAGGTCTTATCTCCTTTGTCTGAAGACGAGATAGATCAACTCTTGCACGGTCATGTCCCAACTCAAGCTAAAGCAGATTTGCAGTGCACACATGGTCAAGAAAGTGTTGGTGAAACTTCTTCCTCTTTTGAAACGGATGACAATCTGATGAACAACTTTATAGATCAGCGGGTTAAATATTTCCAAATGACTGAAAGTGGTGAAAGAAAAAGTGTCATTTCGGATCTGTCCATAGAAGAAGACAACATGCAGGGAAGTCCAATTCTACTTTCAGAATGTGATAATGTTAAGTCAGCCCATTCAGATCTAGATTCCGATTATGGTGACCAAGAAAACCTTATACTAAGTCCCATGAAAGAGAATTTTGTTGTTAAAATCACCTGGAATGAAGAAAACAAAGTATTGAATCCAAATGTTCTCATGTCATCAGAACAAAACCTTCATAAAGAGGTAGTCCAGTCAGCTCATGAACAACAAGATGAGAATTTTGTTCAAGTAAGTGAAAAGGATCCAGTGAATTTATGGTAGATGATATAAATGATTGTGTTGGGTTTCAAGAATCATTTGAAGTTTCTTTTCTCATGATTGATGAGTGCAAAGACAATCTAGCTGTCTTATCATATGAAGATGATCTACAATATATCTAGACTTCAGCAGACCAGACCATTCAGGATTCCCTTTCAGATTCTTCCTCATATGTCTCATGCTTTGAAATGTTTTTTGAAGAGGAAATATGCTCATCCACTTGTTCAGAAATTTTTGAAGGCCAGGAGCATACTCTTATTTATGAAGAAAGACCAGAATCAAGAGAAAAAGATACCTTGTTTTTCCAGCAAGAGGTCAATCTTCATGGTTTTGAAGATCCAATGGCAGATTTGTTGCAGTCAGCACTGAAGGTGATTATTTTAGTATTCAGTGATGAAGGAGATCATGGTCAATTATGTTTTTGGATGCCCATTTACCAGTATCTGTTGTTGACCAGAAGATCTAATCAGGCGAATCAATCAAGGAAGCATCTACTTGATTGGTTACATTGGAAGACTCATTACACCTGATTGTACATATTGCATTAGTACGCAGATGGCTACCATCATGATTTGAAACCCTTGAATCTTGATGGACTGTTGCCATTGAATAAGTTTTGTCAGTTCTTGTTTTAGCTAAGTCAGTCATGAGTCATTTCCTTTTGCATTGAGTCAGTTTTTTCAGTCATGTTGGTTTCATAATTAAGTAGGTTTAAGTCAAGTTTCAGTTAATAAATGCGTCGAAGTCTTGTGTTGTTTTTCGAAATAATGACTCCATAGCCCAATGGATGAAGGCACTGTCTAGCTCTTCCAGATATATGTTGTTCTTGGCACCTCCAAGGAGAGTCGGTCTTGTCAGTCCTCTGTCAGAGATCAAAACTCTTTCTATATCTCATTTTTAGGTGTCTCACTCCATTCACTGAGCTGCATTCTGCTAGAGGCATGCCATAATCTGACAGAAGCATTTTATCAGTTCATTCCCCTCATGTCTTGTACCTGCTGGCTTAGGTCTTTTCATCAAAGTTATTAAAATCCAGGACAATCAATTTTTTATCTTTGAATGGACATGACTCATTTCAGTCATTAGGTCTAGGGTTTGCAAATTGTTGTTCGCAAAGTGCTTCAATAATACTTGGAGGCCAGAGGAAGGTTCGATAATTCACTAAAATGATGTTTCTGAGCAAGAAAAGATGAATTTTGGAAACCTGAGAGAGGTTTTTGTCAACAATAGGCCAGGGAAGAAACAACTCCTTCACTTTTTACACAAGTGTCATGGTTTTAGAGAAATGTCAAAAATACAATTGCCTCGGGAGAATTGATGCACCTCTAAAGTGACCTTGGGAAAATCACGTTTTCTCCTCACTTGGTTATCCAAATGAATTTCTAAATAAGTAAAATGATAAATATACACAAAGATATTTCCAATGAGCTATCATGAGCTCAATTTGGAGTTGAGTAACACCTTCAAAGGTTGACTGTAACATCACTCTGCCTTGAGGCAGCCTCGCTGGGCACATTTTGACCAGTCTTGGGAAATTTGATGTTTGACAGGGCAAATGAAATCAAATTTGAAAAATTATATTTGGGTTGGAAAGTAGTCTCAAATACCTTTCCCATGAGCTATCCTACACCCCATTTGGACACTGGGAAGGCCTCCAAAAGGCTCTTGTAAAAAGGCATGGCACACAGAGGGAGCGCGGCGCACTGGGAGAAATTTTCCTGTGTAAATTTACACTAGCGCGGCGCACATGGGAGGCCCGGTGCACAAGGCTAAAAGGCCTAAATTTGACTGAAATCTTCCTCCAAAACTACAAATTATTCATTCCACAAAGCTTCCACAAGGAACAAAGTCATTGAGCATACCAAGGTAAAGAGAAACATAACAAAGTAATTGGGAGAGCAAAGCACGTGCCTTAGGAGAGGTTGGAGTCGTTTTCAGGAGTGCGGCGCACACACAAAGGAGCACGGCGCACATAGAGAGCATGGCACATAGTGCACGACCCTACAATGGTAAAAATACAATGGCACGACGCATATACAGAGCGTGGCGCACTGGGTTTGCTGGGCGGCGCACACCCACCAAGGCCCGAATTTGTGCCAAATTTGCATCAAATCACTTTGAAACCCTTCAAATCGATAGGTAGGGTCTACATCTTGATGGCTCATGTATTGTTATGAATGTGATGATGGTGTATGGCTGTTTATAATTGCAAGAAAAAAAACATCTAAACCCTACCAATTGAAAACATTAAAGCCATTGCTCTAGGGTTGCAAAATGGCGGTGTTGATGCCAAGGCTCCTCTTTCACCTCTCATTTTCCCCCTTCTTTCCATTGTTCCCTTCCCCCTATCCCATTTTGCCCTATTCTCCCTACCCTAAAACATTACTAAACCCCTATTCCCTATCCCCTCCACTCATTTGTCAAACATAAAACCCCAAAACCCTACCTTATAAAATCCCCAAACCCTCCTACATGTCCATAAATAAAATTTCCCCCCATAACCCCTAATCCCATCATATTATTCCCCTTCCTAACACTCCCTTTTTTCATTGTTCCCCTTGGTGGCAGAGATCACAACATCACATAGTTTCACTACCATCATTAAAGGGCAGTCCAAGCATAGTCCATATATAGTAGACATGACATCTGATTTGTCATATGATCATGAAGAAGAGACACACAGTGATTTGCCAATAGAGGTACATGCACCGAGGAGGCCTCATAGAGGTGGCAAAACATCGGTGATGACCAGGAGGCTGCCCAACGAAGCCTAAATGAGAGGACACCCATTCAGTAGGAGATAAAGGCTGATCGAGAGAATTGGCTCGAGAGGATAAACATCCACTTAGAGGAGCTATTGGTGAAAGAGAACAAGGAAAAGTACATGCTCAGGCACATGAAAAACCATTATTGGCCACACAATCATGTTTGCAAGGCATGAATGAGGAATTTAAAGGCAAAACTAAAGAAGGCAATAACCAAGCAAAAGAAGCAAAGGGAGCATGATCATCTTTAGATGTTGGCCAAAACCTCTTTAGCCCAGCATGGTACTTGATTGGGAGCTCCAAATCA
>APFE030863251.1:0-46620 GCA_000404065.3 Pinus taeda | reverse complement strand
TTGGTTCTATGTATGTATATCACATATGACTTTTAATGCATTTCCTAGAAGATGGAACCCTCAATCTACACTTTTTTCTATTGAGTAATCTGAGAAGAATGGAAACTAATGTTTAGAAGAAAGTTGAGTCAATAGAAGTCACTCTATATCACCATGGACTAGTGAAAATTTTGGTTGAATTTCATTTGAGAAGTGTAGGAAACACATGGGAGGACTTTTTGGTAAGAAACTTCTTCCAGGATGCTCCAGAATTGCCTAAGGGAAGCCCTGTAAAAAGAAATAGGAGAAGGAAGACCAACCTCACCATTCAAAACACCCCTGAAACATCAGCACTGGGTAAAATGATGAAGAAGAGTCAATCTCTCAGAAATTAACAAAGATCAGAAATTAGACTAAGCAGAGGAGAAAAATTAAAGAAAAGGTTGAAGAAATCCACAAGGATATTCCTGAACCTTCATCACCTAAGGAGGATGAACAACTGCTTTCTAAGAAACTGATCAAAATCAGGGATCAGCTCAAGAAAGATAAGGAGAAGGGAAAGAGGAAAAAGGATATAGAGGAAGAAATCATAGGCTCCCAAAGTTTGAGGAGGATTTCTAGACTCAGGGGCAAAGTGAAGAAAGAAAAATCAAAAGAGACCCAGTTTATAGATTTAACGGGAGAAACTCCAACCCAGTCCCTTGAGAATATTCCATATGAGCAAAGCCCACAGAACTCTCCTCCACATAAGTTTGAGGGCAGCCCAAGAAGAGCCTCTCCTGGTATTGATCCAATCCAACGGTAAATTTATGACTACATAGAATCATTGGAGAAAAGGAGTACATCAGTAGACCCAGGGACTTCAGCTAATCTAGAGCAACCTGCCACCTCACAAGAAACGTTAACTAGCTCCCTTAAACAGGAGATCTATGAGCTAGAAGTTCTAAATACGCACATCCAAAGAGAAAATGAAGCCTTAAAAGAACAGAACAAGTTGGCTAAGATTATCCATGATAAAACTATGCTTCACTTGGTATGGTGCAAGAAGAACAAAAAACTAAAAAGGAAGAATAAGAAGCTAAACAAGGCACTTATTAATCTCAAGTACAAATTTGTCATGAGGAAGCCAAGGATGGCAGTTGGTGCAAAGAAAGGCAAGAAAAGGAAGTTGGATGTTTTGGTTGAAGTATTAAAACAAATGCAGTAGAAGGAGGAAGTTCACAATGTTGATTGCATGGGGACATGCAATAGTCTTGCAGTAGGGGTATGTAGAGTTCCAAAACTACCCTTTCCTTAGCAACCTTTCTCACCCATTCTTTTTTGCTTTTCCATGAAAAATGCATCCTTATCATCGATCACCATTATACATTGCCTAAAGGAGAACATTTTAATGATTTACATGTTATACTTTTATGTTTGTTGTTTGAACAAGTTTTTGTCTTTTAGCTACGGAACACAGCCACATTCTGCAGCTAATCGGCTCTTTCGCAGCTACTTCCACACTTTTACAGGTTCCATGTGTCAAGAGGTAAAAATGACTACATGGGTATCTTGGAAAACATCAGGGCATGGATTGTGTCCTATTCACATGGCCTAGGTTGACAAGGAAGACCCCGATCAAAGGGAAGTCATGTTTCTCAGTTATGGGATACGAAGCAGTTTCCTAAGGCCATGTACTTCATTAGCCACTTGTGCAAACTGAATCCAACAGCCATTACCTTAGATTTAAGTCTCCAACTACTAAGGAAGAGGATTCTATGTACATGTTTGCCTACGTGTTTTGTTGTAGCTCATTTTTCTCCTTAAAACAGTTGTATAATTTCTCTATAAATACCTCTATGAAGAACACAGAACCAGTTCGATTTTGCTCATGTGTTAAGTTCAAATTACTGCATTGTAATTTTGAGAACTCATTCTATATTTTTAATATGAATACTATATGTTTCATGGACACCTGAAAGCGTTTGTTGGAGTGTTGATTAAGTACATTTAACCTCGATAGTTGCAGAGGGCCCCTGCGCTGGCTAAGGTTACATTTCATTTTTGTTTTTTCTTTCATAGTTGAACTGTAAATTCACTGTGTTTTTCCATGATGTTTATAACCATTTTCTAACTTTGTTCATAATGCAGTTTTTGTCATCTTTTCACTAACGCAGAACAATTTTATCTTAGTAGAGAATAGTCTCTTGGTTTAATTTATTTTTAGTTCTTCATCAGTAGTTTGAAGTTGATTTTAGTAGTGTAGTGTAATTATTTCATTTTTTGTTCATTAATCTTTAAGTTCTTAGTTAAAACTGATCAGTGCCATTTCTATCTTGTCATTTCATTACTAGTTTAGTAACTCGTATTGTAGGTGAATATTTATAAAGAGCCCTTTTGGTTGATGGTTCATCTTAAACCAAGCAGTTGGATATTTCATTTATGTAATGAGTCCTTTTCTGCACTTTTGTATTTAGTGTTTCTTAGAACAATGAAGTATGGAGTTCCTCAAAATGTTATCACAAGGAGGTTGCTCTCCCAAAATTGTGGACCAGAGTGACAAAGCACTTCATTTAGTTTCCATAGTAGATTAGTTGCAATTTCATTTTCAGTCTTAGAATTTCATTTAGCTTTGCTGCAATTTCATTTTCAGTCTTTCATTAAGTTTTGATTCTGCCACAGCCTAATCAGTAGTTGTAATTTCACTTTTAGTATTTCATTTTAGTTATATTTTCATAATAGATAGTTTCAATTTCACTTTTAAGTCCTTTTAGTTCATGATTTGGGATCAATAATAAATAATAGAAATAGAAACTTTGCTTTCCTTTTCTTGATTAAAGCTTCACCTCCAAATCTGGCTTAAAGCACTCTTAGTCCTCATTTCATTTCTTTAGCAGAAATAGATTTAATATTTTTGTTAAGAGCATTGTAAACCATTAGGAACTAAAGGATCAAACCCCCAAAACAACTCAAAGACACTGAAGTAAGAAGGGCCATCTAGCACATATTGTGCACTACACTTCATCTGTTTACGATACCCAGGTTGATAGAAAATGTAGAGCAATTTAGAACACTAAATTGACGAAACATTTTGGTGCCATTACTAGGGAAGTGTAACTAGGTAGCCTTATCTCTTACATTCATAAAAAAAAAAACAACAAAACAAAACAATGACACGCATAGAGACAGAGACTCTTGGGGTAGATTTATAGGTAGGGGAAAAAGTTCGATTCCTACAACTCTAGCGGGAGTTAGAAGAGACACGCCTCCATTCTAGACTCATACACCTAGCCATAGGATTCCTGGAATTCAAGGGGTAGAAATTCAATCAAAAGATTCTCCTACTTCATCTACTAAAACAGACCTAGGAGAAAAGACCTTTTTCACCACTACAGGGGAGCCTACTGTAGTTGAAGAAGTAGGAATACCTAGTGAAGAAGGAGAATTAGAAACTCTCTCTCTTAATCCATTAATAGAAGAACGAGAGGAAGAGGAAATAACCTTACAGTTTGAGCCCTATACTGACTCTGAAGAAACTATAATGGTAGAAGAAGAACAAGATGGATAATTCTCATTGTTTGGAGGAGGGGTTAGATGAAGAGGTAGAGGAAATAATGGAGGAGGTAGAGGTAATAATGGAGGAGGCAGAGGAAATAGAGAAGTAGATAACTCATTTGGATTCCCTATAGTGGATGAAGAAACACATACAACATTGAAAAATATCTCAGCATATGTCCTCCCAAACTTCTATGGGTTAAGAAGTGAGGATCCTGATACAATTTTGTTTGAGTTTGAAATCTTATGCAGAACCTATGATTGTCTATAAGACTCTCAAAACTCAAATTGTTCCCATCAACACTAAAAGGGGATGCTTTGAAATGGTTCATGGGGTTAGTCACTCAATCCATTAGAACATGGAATGACATGAAACATACATTTTTTTATAGATACTTGGATTATTGTATGCCTACCAATCTTAAAGATGAGGTGTTCAAAATGATGCAAAAAGAAGATGAAAAATTAGAGGTTTTTCTTGAGAGATTCAACTATAATTTGAAAAGAGCAAAGATGAAAAATTTAGATGAAGAAACTTTGAAAGCTCTTTCGTTAAAGGCCATTAGAGATGAATGGATAGATATCCTTAACATGATGGGGAAGGGAGATATCTGTCAACTTCCATTGAGTGACATAGCAGAACTATGTGTTCATCTCTCAAGAGGGAAATCTAAAACTAGAAAAGGGCCAAGAGATCCGTCTCTTGTTAGAGCAAACAAATCTACATCTGGATCTGTAAGTAGGGCAAAAATTGGCAATATGCTCGATGAGTTTAAAACTGATATTTTAGGGAGCCTTAGTGAGCAACTAGACACCCTTAAAATTCAAAACAAGTAGAAAACAGAGGTTGATGCTTTAGCGATCTTTTGTCCAAAATGTAGAAAGAAACTTTCTCTAAGGGAATTCCCATAAGATGCAAAAATTGTAGAAAATTATATGATTTGTTCAGAAAGTCATGAGACCAAGGGTTGTCTTTCAATCCCAGGTCTTGAGGCTATCTTTCAAGAGGAAACAATCCCAAATTCTGCAGAATCTCTTTGTTTTGTTCCAATAAGACCTTGGCAGGGGCCACAAAATCAAGGATTTAATAATCCGATGTATCTTCAACTCCCACCAAACTAGAATTCTTGGCAGCAACCTTGGCCTCAACCTCAATCTCAGTATGAATCTCAACCGTGGGCACAAATGGTACAAAATCCTTATGGGAGATTTGCCCAATATTACCAATATCCTCCGTCTTATTAGAATTATCCTCCCCCACAAAATTAGCCACAAAATCAACAACCACAGCGTCAAAATAAAAACCCTCAACTTTCATTACCCTTTCCACAACAACCTCCACAACAAAGTCAAAATCCCCAACTCTTACTTCCATTTCAACAAAAATCAAATTAGCTACCTGCCCAACCATTACCAAACCCCAATAATAAAAACCCTCAGAATGTTTACATGGTAGAAGGACAACAATTTCCAACTTACCTCCTCTAGATCTTAATGATGTTCAACTTAGATTTGGTAGGATATTAGAAAAGGAAAAACCTTCTATAGTTATTCAAGAATAAGACACTTATGAGGAAGACTCTCTAAAAGTCAATAAAATTTTTGAGGGAACATCCCTCCAAAACCAAAATATTGAAAAATAGAAACAAAAAGAATCAATAAACACAACTCCTATCATTAAGAAACCATCATCTACTTCTACACCTCCTTTTCCTGAGAGATTACAAATTGATAGAAGGGTAGAAAAACATATTTTATTTCCCAATTATGACTTTCTAGATGAATTGAAGAATGTTTGTATCAAAATTCCTTTGTTACAAGCCATTAGAGAAATTCCAATTCTAGCTAAGACAATAAAGGAGTTGAGCATCAAAATACCAGGAAGAAAACCAAAAGAAACAAAAATAGTTCACCTAGTAGGAAAGATAGCAGACATCATGATGGAAAAGATTGTTGTGCTAGATAGACCTAGAAAACAAAACACAGTTGCTGATTTCTTGTCTAGGATTCAGAATATCAAAGAAGACTCTCTGGTTGAAGATAAGTTTCCTGATGAATATCTCTTTAGAGTAACTACTCAAACTCCTTCGTTTACAGATGTTGCTAATTACTTGGTTGCAGGGAAGTTACCTTCACATGTATTTCCTAGAGAGAAAAGAAAGATTATTCAAGAAAGTGCAAGATATTCATCGATCGCTAACGAATTGTATAAAACAGGGCAAGATATTATGATCAGAAGGTGTATCAGTGAAGATGAGATGCCTGATATTCTCAAAGCATGTCATGATGAGCCGTGTGGTGGACACTTTGCTAATAAGAGGACAGCCTATAAAATCCTTTCCTTAGGTTATTATTGGCCATCCATCTTCAAAGATGCTAAGGAATATGTCAAAACATGTGATAGTTGCCAAAGGGTAGGGAAACTTTCTCCCTCAAATGAAATGGCATTACAAACTTAGGTACTTATCGAACACTTTGAGAAGTGGGCTTTAGACTTTATTGGACCTATTAATCCTTCATCCAAGCAGAAAAATTATATATTGGTATGCACTGATTATTTCACCAAATGGGTAGAAGCCAAAGCATTACTTTTTGCTAACGAAAAATATGTAGTTAGTTTCTTTTTGAGTATATTTTTACTCGCTTTGGTGTTCCAAGAGAAATTGTGATAGATCATGGATCTCAATTCAAATCCAACATGATGGAAAGGCTTATGGAGGAGTACAAGATAAAGCATAGGATATCTACTCCATATCATCCACAAGCAAATGGTCAAGTGGATTCTAAAAATAAAGTGATTGAAAGAATTCTCACCAAGATTATGCATCTACATAGAAGAGATTGGGCAAAAAGGCTACCTAAAGCCTTATGGGCCTATAGAACTACATGGAGGAACACAACTAAACATATACCCTATGAACTTGTTTATGGGATATACCAAGTCAAAACTTTCATGATGGCAGTCCAGTTGGGGATGGATTTATCAGAAGCTCAAAGACATAGACTGGAGCAATTAAATGAACTTGATGAAATCAGACAAGAAGTTGTTCAAAAAATTAGTCTAGTCTAGCAATAGAGGGCTAAGTGGCATGACAAATATGTCAAGGACAACAGGTTTCAAGAGGGATATTGGGCACTATTATTTGATTCAAAGTTTAAAAATTTTCAAGGGAAGTTTCAAACTCATTGGCTTGGGCCATATCAGATTGAATTTTTTTTCAATAATGGAGTAGTAAGGATAAAAACAATAAATGAAAATCAAACTCCTCTCCTTGTGAATGATCATAGATTGAAAATTTATCAAAAAACAATCTCAAAGGAGTTCATCAAGAGCTTTCAGAACAATTCTAAAATGAATTTGGTGAAGGAGAATCCTTCTTCTCCAACAACTTAGTCTTTGCTTTTCCTATCTAAAATAAATAAATAAATTGTATTAGGTTGAAAACCAATCATTGATTAGCATGCTTGCACAGAAAATACAGGGTGAAAATTAGAAGCTCCTGACACCTTATATTTTCCATTTCCTTTTTTGAAAAAATGGTGACTCACTTTACATTCTGCAAAATTTCATTGTTTCATCTCATTTCACTTTTTTTTACTTTCACAATTTCACTTCACTCCACTCCCATACTTCACCAATAAATTTTTCCATTTCCAAGAATTTCTTTCATCTCCATTTTCATTTATCATCTTGTCATATTTTCACTCACATAGCCATCTCCATTTCATTCATTCATAAGTCATATTTTACTCTATGTTTTACATTATGCAGGTGTTTCCACATTCTGCAGTTGACTCTGTTCCGTAGCTAATCTTGTTCTGCAACCAATCTGATTCTGCAATAACAGTTTGATTATAAGTCCAAGCACAAAGAGGCCAATTCATAATAAAATCTTATATGCAGGAAATTAAAGAGAAGGCAAATTTGAAGACCAATCATGCCTATAGCACCTGTGGAAGCAAACATCAAAATATTAGCAAGCAGAAGGTAAGGTTCCAAAGGTATAAACAAAAATTTATTTCAAAAAGAAATACAACAACATAAATTTGTATAACGTGTATGATCACATGTCTCCTTGATTGATAATAATGTGATTTGACTTCCACAAATACTCAGCCATACCTTCCGTCTTCAATGCCAAACATTCCAATGATGCCTTCATAACTAATATCCATTTTAAACTCCATAACGCGTACTTAACTGGACCTCTACAGTTACACCTATCGACGATTAGATTAATGACATGACCTATCTATATACGACTCTTCAAACCCTGATTTTTCATTCATTGCAACAAGCTTTTTTCTCTCACACTTCCGCAACCCTTTTGTGTATACAGGTCACTCTGTTTTCATATTCTTTGTGTATACAAGTCACTCTGTTTTCATATTCTTTGTGTATAATAGTCACTCTATTTTTCAAATAACTTACATGTATAACTACTATGTTTCCATATATTTTGTATATATATTTGTTTTATTCACAGTCATATTGCTTCCATATACGCTGTCATTCCATTTCCATATCCATAATCATTTTATTTCTATCCATCCAGTTACTCCATTTTCATATACACAGTCCTCTTTACGCAGTCACTCAATTTCTCAGAAAATGAAGGGAATTTTGAAGAGTAACCGAGAACGGGAGTGATGGGGCTCATTGTTATAACTAAACCCATAAGGGTGAAGTACATGGAGGGTTATTTGTAGTTGAAAGGAATGTTACAGAAGGTTGGTTGGTTGAGTTTTATTGAAAATTAAATGGTTACCATAAAGAATCACCAAATCCTTTGCTAGGTTGTTTGATGGAATGGATGTCGAAATAGGTGACATCAAATTTTCAGTTACGAAGTCCTTTATTGCTGAAGCAACAGAGCTCGCAAGGCTAGGAGAAAGGTGGTTCAAGAACAAAGTGTTTCATGATGAATCTTGGAAATTCATTCTTAAAAATCAAGGTATGGACACTTCCATTTTTAGAAAGGGGATTCCAATCTCTACACTTAAAAACAAATGGAGTAGCATGTTGTTAATTTTGCAAAAGTTTATTACATGCGAAGGAAGGTTTGGTTCTATGTATGTATATCACATATGACTATTAATGAATTTCCTAGAAGATGGAACCTTTAATCTACCCTTTTCCTATTGAATAGTCTATGAAGAATTACAACTAATGTTTAGAAGAAAGTTGAGTCAATAGAAACCACTCTATATCACCGTGGACTAGTGAAGATTTTGGTTGAATTTCATTTCAGAAGTGTGGGGGACACATGGGAGGACTTTGTGGTAAGAAAATTCTTCCAGGATGCTCCAGAATTTCCTGAGGGAAGCCCTGTAAAAGGAAGTAGGAGAAGGAAGACCAGCCTCACCATTCAAAACACCCCTGAACCATCAACACACAAAAGTGATGAAGAAGAGCCAATCTCTAAGAAATTAACAGAGATCAGAAAGAAAACTAAGCAAAGGAGAAAAATTAAAGAAAAGGTTGAGTAAATCCACAAGGATATTCCTAAACCTTCATCACCTAAGCATGATGAACAACTGAATTTTGAGAAACTAATCAAAATCAAGGATAAGCTCAAGAAAGATAAGTTGAAGGGAAAGAGGAAAAATGATACAGAGGAAGAAATCATATGTTCCTAAAGTTTGAGGAGGAGTTCCAGACTCAGGGCCAAAGTGAAGAAAAAAAAATCAAAATAGATGCAGTTTATAGATATAGAGGGAGAAACTCCAAGACAGTCCCCTGAAAATATTCCATATGAGCAAAGCCCATAGAACTCTCCTCCACATAACTTTCAGGGCAGTCCAAGAAGAGCCTCTCCTAGTATTGATCCAATCCAACAACAAATTTATGACTACGTAGAGTCATTGGAGAAAAAGAGTACATCAGTAGACCCAGGGACTTTAGCTAATCCAGAGTAGCCTGCCACCTCACAAGAAACTTTCACTAGCTCCATTAAATAGGAGATCTATGAGCTAGAATTTCTAAATAGGCACATCCAAAGAGAAAATGAAGCCTTAAAAGAACAAAACAAGTTGGATAAGATTATCCATGATAACATTATGCTTCACTTGCGTTTATGGCACAAGAAGAATAGAAAAATCAAAAGGAAGAATAAGAAGCTAAACAGGGCACATATTAATCTCAAGTACAAATTTCTCATGAGGAAGCTAAGGATGGCAGTTGGTGCAAAGAAAGGCAAGAAGAGGAAGTTGGATGTTTTAGCTGAAGTATCATAACAAATACAGTAGAAGGAGGAAGTTCACAATTTTGATTGCATGGGGACATGGTCTTACAGTGGGGGTATGTTGAGTTCCAAAACTACCCTTTCCTTAGCAACTTTTCTCATCCATTCTTCTTTGCTTTTCCATGAAAAATGCATCCTTATCATCAATCACCATTATACATTTCCTCAAGGAGAAAATTTTAATGATTTACATGTTATACTCTTATTTTTGTTGTTTGAATAAGTTTGTGTCTTTTAGCTGTGGAATGCAGCCACATTCTGCAGCTAATGAGCTACTTCCATGCTTTTACAGGCTCCAGGTGTCAAAAGGGAAAAATGATTACATGGGAAGCTTGGAAAACATCAGGGCATGGATCGTGTCCTATTCACCTGGCCAGGTTGATAAGGAAGACTCCAGTCAAAGGGAAGTCAAACATAGAATCCTAAGGCAAACAAGACTCTATTTTGTATATGTTTCTTAGTGATAGAATCTGAAGCAGTTTCCTAACGACATGGACTTCATTAGCCACTTGTGCAAACTAAATCCAATAGCCATTACCTTAGATTTATGTCTCCAACAACTAAGGAAGAGGATTCCGTGTACATGTCTTCCTACGTGTTTTGTTGTAGCCTATTTTTCTCCTTAAAACAGTTGTATAATTTCTATATAAATACCTGTGTGAAGAACATAGAACCAGTTCGATTTTTCTCATGTGTTACGTTTTGATTATCGCTTTGTAATTTTGAAAACTCATTCTCTATTTTTAATATGAAGACTGTGTGATTCATGGATACCTGAAAGTGTTTGCTGGAGTGTTGATTAAGTACATTTAACCTCAACTGTTGCAGAGGGCCCCTGCACTGGCTAAGGTTACATTTCATTTTTGTTTTGTCTTTCATAGTTGAACTATAAATTCACTATGTTTTTGCATGATTTTTATAACCATTTTCTAACTTTGTTCATAATGCAGTTTTTGTCATCTTCTTACTAACGCAGAACAATTTTATTTCAGTATAGAATAATCTTTTGGTTTAATTTATTTTTAGTTCTTCATTAGTAGTTTGAATTTGAGTTTAGTAGTGTAGAGTAATTATTTCATTTGTTGTTCATTAGTCTTTATGTTCTTAGTTAAAACTGATCAGTGTCAATTCTGTCTTGTCATTTCATTACTAGTTTAGTGATTCATATTGTAGGTTCACGAATATTTCTAAAATGCCCTTCTGGTTGATGGTTCATCTTAAACCAAGTGGTTGGATATTTTATTTATGTAATGAGGCTTTTTCTGCACTTTTGTATTTATTGTTTCTTATAACAATGAAGTATGGAGTTCCTCAAAATGTTATCAAAAGGAGGTTGTTCTCCCGAAATTGTGTAGAAAAGTGACAAAGCACTTCATTTAGTTTCCATAGTAGATTAGTTGCAATTTCATTTTCAATCTTAGCATTTCATTTAGCTTTGTTGCAATTTCATTTTCAATCTTTCATTAAGTTTTGATTCTGCCATAGACTAATCAGTAGTTGTAATTTCACTTTTAATATTTCATTTCAGTTATGTTTTCATAATAAATAGTTGCAATTTCACTTTTAAGCCATTTTAGTTCATGATTTGGAATCAATAATAAATAATAGAAATAGAAACTTTGTTTTCCTTTTCTTGATTAAATATTCACTTCCAAATATGACTTAAAGAACTCTTAGTCGTCATTTCATTTCTTTAGCAAAAATAGATTTAAGAGTTTTGTTAAGAGCATTATAAATGGGAGAAAGTCATGAAAGAAGAGATGGATTTCTTAGCACATAACCAGACTTGACATAGTCAGGTTGCTTGTAGGTAAAACAACATTGTAGAATAAATGGGTTTACAAGTTGAAGGAAGAAGATGGAGGTAGAAAAAGGTATAAAGCTAGACTTGTGGTGAAAGGGTTTGCACAGAAAAAGGGTATAGACCTTGATGAAATATTTTCTCTTGTTGTTAAAATGACTTCAATTAGAACTATTTTAATTCTAGTAGCAGTTGAAGGTTTGCATCTTAAGCAGTTAGATGTAAAGACAACCTTCCTCCATGGTGATTTAGAGGAAGAGATATATATGTAGTAGCCACAAGGATATGAGGTAAAAGGGAAGGAGAAGCTAGTGTGCAAGTTGAAGAAGAGCTTGTATGGCTTAAAACAGGCTCCACGGTAGTGGTATCTAACGTTTGACAAGTTTATGTCTAAACAAGGTTATTCTAGATGTCACTCTCATCATTGTGTTTATCTGAATAAGAAAAATGATAGCAGGTATATTATATTGTTATTGTATGTAGATGACATGCTTGTTGCAAGGTCTAACATGCAGGAAATAAATGTGCTCAAAAGAAAATTGGCAAATTCATTTGCAATGAAGGATTTGGGAACTACAAAACAAATTGTTGGTATGAGAATAACTAGAGACAGAAAAAATCACAAATTCACATTGTCTCAAAATGAGTACATACAAAAGGTGTTGAAAAGATTTAATATGCACAATGCAAAGCTAGTTAGTACACCTTTTTCTAGCCATTTCAAAATTAGTAAGGAGATGTACCCAAAGACCCAAGAAGACATGGATTATATGTCTAAAGTTCCATATCCATCAGCAGTTGGAAGCTTAATGTATGCAATGGTCTGCACAAGGCCTGATATTGCACATGCAGGGGCAGTTGTAAGTAGGTACATGAACAATCCAAGAAAAGAACATTGGATGGCAGTGAAGTGGACTCTTAGGTATTTGAGAGGTAACACAAATCAAGAATTATGCTTTGGTGGTTCAAACATTTCTCTACAAGGATATGTTGATGCAGATATGGCAGGTGATAGAGATAACAGGAGGAGCACAACAGGGTATGTTTTTACTGTAAGTGGAACAACTCTTAGTTGGGTCTTAAAACTGCAAAGTGTTGTTTCACTCTCAACAACAAAAGTAGTATGTTTCTTCTACAGAGGCTAGTAAAGAAATGATTTGGTTACAAAGGTTTCTGGATGAATTGGGTAAGAAGCAGGAGTTGGACAGGTTATACAGTGACAACCACAGTGCCATACATCTTGAAAAAAACTCTGCATTTCATTCCAAGACTAAGCATATACAACTCAAGTACCATTTCATACAGTCAACATTGGAAGATGGACAGTTAAAGCTAGAAAAGATACAAACTAGCCAGAATCCTGCAGATATGTTAGCAAAAGTTGTAACCAGGGAAAAACTGAGAATCTGCTTAGTTTCAATTGGTCTTCAAGTATGATGAAGAAGATGAAAATGAAGCAGTAGTGGAGTTTTTATAATCAATCTCCAAGTGCGAGATTGTTGGGTGTGGAGCCTAATTATCTTCTGTATTCAAAGGTTTCAGCTAGATGTATACCCCAGGAAGATTGTACACCGCTCCACACGCGGGGGGCGGGGGGGGGTGCGGGGGCGACGTGTCCCCCCCATGGGGTTCCAGGGGGGCTAATCTCCCTTATTTGGGGGGTTTGGGGGCGAGCAATCCCTCGTCGGGGGTTCGGGGGCAGCGCCCCAGAAGCTAAAAATAGATATAAAATTTCCTTGTAAAAATCTAGTAATTTCTAGTCAATCTGGGTCGTTCATTTGGCAGATGATCTAATGGTAGAAGTTATGTTTAATTTAGGGGTTTTTCCCTAGAATCCAACCCCTCACTATACATGAGGGAATTGTATTACATCTATGTAGATCTGAATTCTAAGTGAGGAAGAGAGAGGAGATTGAGATCGAAGAGGGAGTTATAACAGATTTGCTATAGGTTGTATCTCTTCAGTTTGCTGGATAATATAAAAATAAGTACAGGTTTCTTCTCCGTGGACATAGCCCAAACTGGGTGAACCACATATATCTGTGTCTCTCTTATTTTATGTGTTTTCTGTGTTTATATTTCTACAATATTTTATGTGTTCCATTGCTCTTTAATATACATTTTTCTAACATTTTGAACATGTAGCTAATACTTTTGTATCATATTGACATGCCTTAGAGAATTTTAATTCTTCTTATATATGCTTCATGACATTATATTTTATGTCATCTTTCATGCTAGGGTTTCTCTGCATGGGTTGTCAATTCATTAGGGTAAGGGTTTCCACCTAGGGTTTTACACTTAGGGTTTTGTCCTACACAATGCACATAGGTGTATCCATCTAGGGTTTGGCATTTAGGGTTTTTTAACCTTTTGCTGCATAAACTAGGATGCCTGGTGAATAGGATAAAGCCAAAGGGCACAATAACAACTTTAGACAAAGTCCCACTATCACCATAGGAAGCTTCACAACTAGTCTAGGAATTTATACTTAGTTGGAAAAAATAAATGGAGTTTCAAGGATGCAATATGGAAAAAAACTTCTAGGAACATTCATTCATTCATTATCTATGAGTAACACATGAAAAATTTATACATGTCTCTAATACAAATTTAATGAGCTCAAACTCTTAAAGAAGCTCCTAACATAACAAATTATGTGACATACCATTGGTTACAAGCCAACCAAGATAGCTTATAGATCAATAATTATTATTTATTTTTTCCTTTACACACAGTGATGTGCAAAATGCAATTTTGATATGTTGTACTTTTCCAATTCATAGACCCAACCTCATTTAAGGGGCGTAATTGTATAAATAACTAAAAAAACCATTCAATTGTTGTGAATTTCTCTATTATCAACATCTTCAGCCACAAGATTAGGTCAGTTGAATTGAAGCATGTTTTGACATACATGATAACAACAACAGCTAAGCCTGAAAAATAGTGAAATTATTATGAACAACCTACAAATCAATTAAGTTAACTTGATAATCTTGCAAAATTATAATATGCATTCAAGGATAACTAATAAATTATAACCAATACTTTTTAAGGGAAGTAATTTAAGGAGTGAGTGTAATGGTGAATGGGACCACAAAATTGCACATAAACAAATTTTAAATTATTATGATGGAAAATTAGGTTCACCCAAAAGCAATTGCATTAGTAGCAGCAACTCACCCTCTGATTCCAACGATCACCATTGTGGAAAATATTGATTGTGTACAAGGGGAATCTCCCGTGATCATGATAGCAAGAAATGGTTGATGCCAAATGGAAGGAAACTTGCTCTCCCATTGCAATGGTTACTGTTGTGATAACTTCTGACTGTGTACGATGGGAATCTCCCATGATCACTATAGAAATCAACGATTAGTGCCAAATAGTCGACAACTCTCCCTCTCATTCCAATGGTCATCGTTGCGACAGTTCCTGACAACGTACAAGGGGAATATACCATGATCAAGGAAAGAAAAAATGGTTGACACCACATGGCTACCACAATAGATGAGGCCACATGATTACATTATTAGTGGACTGCATTATTACATGCTTGCCCTCAACTCTTCCATTGCTTACCGTTCTCCCACATTCAAATTGTTGCACTTTTCAAACATACCCATAGCCACTCTGAACTATAACTAAATATGGGAGGCCTAAGATTTCATAGAGAACTTTCTAAAGAATTCCTACATGAATTTCAACACATTAGACCATTTTTTGAACAGGGTGGTTGGATGGAGTATATTCGCAGGTTTTAGGGGTATGACGATAAAATAGCTCTATCATTTTCCATGCATTATAGGGAGAGAAGATCTGAGGTATTAGGGAAAGTGGTTCATGCGGCAAAAGAAGAAATTGTAGAAGTGACAGGGTTACCCGAGACAGGAGAACAATGGTATACTCCCTCAAAACCCCAACTTGATGTGTTGTGGCAATTTCTTGAGGAAGGTGAACAATCACAAAAGATAAGAACATGATTTGACATGAAGGAATTACTGTAACCATGGAATGATGTTGCATTTCTTTTCCAAATATATTTTGCATGCAAAGGAAGGTACGTCCCTATTTATTACCAACACCTCAAGTTGTTAGACCAGTTGTGTCATGGCAGGTTGGTTAACATGCCTTTCTTTCTTGCAAAAATCCTAGAGCATATGGGTTGAATGGTGTAGAAATCAAAGCAAATACTACAATCCATGTCCCACCATGTACTCATTAAACTTTTGGTGGTTAGTGTGATACAAACGGAAATGAGAACTTGGGATTAACTAGTTGGAAGGCCATTGCATGTTGAAGTTGCTATCTTGCCAAAGGATGCCTTCAAAATTGCAACTTTGACCCATGACCTCCCAGCTACAGAAATTACAATAGAACATTTCCATATGGAGGTCGAACCGCCCAATGTTCAAACTGTGACAATTTCTAAGGATTTTGTTGTTAAATCCCCATAAAAAGGAGACAAACAAGATGATGATGAAGAAGTAGAAATATTGGGGAGTAAACTTGCAACCAAAACATTGAGAGGATATAAGAAGCACCTGACAGTGATTCCAAAAGCCAAGATGAATGGGATAAAGTGAGGCCATTTTGTTGTAGTTCCTGAAACCCTCCCTGTTGTTATATAAGAAACAATGAAAGAGAAGGAGAAAGAACAAGATCATTGATAGGATGTATTGATGGAAGAAGGATCCATGGAGCAATGATTCATTGAACAAGGATTTTTCCACCTTTCTAACACATAATAACAAGTTGAGAAGCTTCTCTCTACTATCTGACTATGAGTACATACAAGGAGTAGCTGAATTGTATGGATCAGAAGGCCTTTCATCAATTTCAATTTTTTATGGGGATTATGAGGAGGACCAAGAAACTACACCACTAGAATTGACAAAGAAGCATGTTAAAAAAGTACGGAACCCTTCATATCTTCCTTTGCATATTTCATTGTTAAGGAAGAATAGGGTTATCTAGATGAAAAACAAACAACTACAAAACAAATTTAAAACCCTAAGAGATGATTTTAGACAAAATAATGTTTTGAAATATTAAATTGTTTGGACCAAGTTTCAGAGTTCTTACCCATTGGTGTCATAGATATACCTTCTCCAAGATTCCAAGAAAATATACCCCGAAGAAAAAATAGATTGATGACATTGCTGTGTAAAGAGAGGACCAAAAACCATAGATTAAATTGACCAAAGGCACAACTGTGCAAATAAAAAAACAAGAACTAGAGATGAAACTAACAAAAGAAACAACTCTACAAATAGAGGATCAAGAATGAGAGATAAATTGACCATGGACATCATTTTTCAAATAGAGGATAAATAACTAGAGATCAAATTGACGAAAGACACTATTGTGCAAACAAAGAATGAGGATCCAAAGGATAAATTAGCCCCATTTATACCCTCTTACTAGCGAAAACCAATACCTTTCCATTTACATGAAAACTTAATTCATGACCTTTGAAAGACATGGCAAGAATATATAAACAATGTTGAAGGAAAACAAAAACACACAATCGTTAAGCTGCAAATGAAGGTGACCATGGTGGAGAATGATAAGAAATAACTTGGACAGATAATGGATGGTGTGCTTAGTTGCAAGGATCCTTCAACCAATTACAATGTGTACTTGGAAGAAACATTTTTTATGTTTAAAAATAATGTTATAATCAACAATAATCCCTTCCAAGTTGAATATAGAAATGGTTTCATAGAATAATACAGCTCTTGTAGGAAGCTAGAAAAAGACTTGTTCTATGAACTGTACATGGGGATTTCGACAAAGAAATTCCATATCACATGCATTCATACTGGGGCATAAAAAATGAGGAAGAAATGAAATAATATATTGAGGATATAATACGGGGGTAAAGGGTTTTTATATGTTGTATAACAATATGTGTATGATAAGGCATTGTTTATTCAATACATTGGCCATGCCGAGTAAAACAAAAGCTTGCTAGATAAATAGAGGTTTAGGAGTATTGGAGGGAGAAGAAAACACTATGGTAATATTAGGTCTATAGTAACCTAATATTCAAGCCTATGACCTTGGTATTGATATGAAATTCATGGTAATGAGTAAAATTGACATTCTCCTTTATCTTTCATTTTCATCCTTTTAATAAAACTTTTAATGTTACTATGAAATGAATCGTGATTTTTGAGAGTGGTTCCAACCTCATTAGTTTCCATTTCGAGAAAGTAGAATTTTATCTCTCACTCAAAATCGAACAGACTTATCAGTTTTTCAGGATTTGAAGATTAGGGGATTGCAACATTTCCATTTGATTTTTCATGTACTAGGGTATAAAACTCCTATGTAGTCAAGAATGATAATCCCTATATGTACCTCGATGTTATGTACATTGGTTGTCAAACTCCTCTATCATGACCCTACTAAATGTACCCATCGCTCAAACAAAATCTTGACTTCACATGCCACATTATTTCTACCTTGTGTTAATTCTTAGAGGGTGATATTAATGACACAAATTCCAAGAAAGGAAATGATTTTGATGATATGTATGTATTTGTTGTAGCATGATTTTGTTGGATGATAGAGGCCATCCAAAGAATATTTGTTTGCTGATGTATTTCCAGTTCCGAGATGGATTTCACTCGATGATATTTTTGCTATCTGCACCCTTACATGCCTTACAAATGAGAACTTATAATTTGTGAACCTATGGTTGATGAAGATTATAAATACTAGACAAATGATGTTATATGGTTTAATCCATGCTTTTATGTTTTTTTATCACAAATTAATCATTCTACATGCTTTTGTTGACATATATGCATCAAAATATATAAAAATATATGTTATATATAATTCACTCCCAAAACTTCTCATGGCATGGGATCTTTTGAAAATTTCACTCCTCACTCCTATTTCCACTCCCACTTCCCACTTCCACTCCCACCCAGAAGTATCCTTTCTCTAGATCAGAGATGCATAACATTACTAATACCTCTACGATATATGTCTAATGCATGTGTAAAGATTTTTTTCTTGTTGCTCAACTAGTGATTCTCCCAATAATGGGATAGTAGAGAAGGCAACAAATATGACACCTACACCATTTCCTTACGTTAGTGATGAATAGGTTGAATTAAAGTGAAGGAGACAGTGATACATACTATTTTTTAGTAGAGGGAACATGCATTCCAAAGGATATAGTGAAATAGACTATTGTTTGTAAGAGGGTTCATGCATGATAAGGGCATGCATGTCAGAACTTCGGTTGGTTCCTATTTAGATGTTGTTTTAAATTTAGCAATTTTAGTTTTGGATAGAGTTTTTATATTATTAGAGATTTTCTTTTATTATTTTCAGCATGCATGATATATTCTTATGAAAAAGGTGTAGATCCTTAGTCAATTAGAATACTTATGCATGAGAAATTCCCATCTTAGGTAGAGAACACAAATCTAAAGTAAGAAATGCATGCTTGCATGATCCAATTCATATTTTGATGGAGACACAATTGCTTGGCACTCTTACCATGCAACGATGGTGCTCTAGGTGATTAGGTTAGGGCTATGATTTGAAAAAGTCCAACCAGATAGGATTTTGCATGTGTTCATATTCATTGTACTTTCTCTCCTCTTCCTATTCTATAAGTGAGATGAATGGTGCACCATTTTTTGGTTATCAGGGTTTTGCTTTGAACTATTGTAGTGTATATTTTTCAGTATTCAATAGAAGATAGATGCAATTGAGATTTTAGATCTATATGTTTTCCATTCAAATTTTCGACAATATTTATTTATAAATCAACCAACTTACATTTTCCTCTTTTTTAATGAACTTTCAAGTTTTCAGCTACTAAGAATTTAGGTTATTCTTTCTAGGTGTTGAATCTGCTTACCATTGCTAATGAAAATCAAGGGATATAAATCTAAAGGGGTATAAAAAATGTTAATTAAAAAATGGATACCTACAATATCTAGTTAAGGTAGGGGCTTTTTAAATTGGGAATATGTATTGGGTTCGTATTGATAAGGGGTTAAATAAAGTGATTTTAGAGGTATTTTCAAATATGTAATAAAATTAAGGGTATTTTTTTGTATGCCACGAATTCACATGTTATGTTAGAGGCTCATTCACTGAACCCCCATGGAAATATATCAACATAATTTCCTATTTCATTTTGAAAATAGATGGAATTTGAACCCTTATGTAAGGGATTTCCAGTTGAGAGTCTTTGTATCATGTTTGAGAAATCAAACGCGTTGGGTGGAAGCTCCTAAAATTTCTAAGCAACATTCCAAGAGAATTTTGTGGGTTAAAGGAGAATATGAAATACATGTACAAGTGATAGAGGAACAACAAGAGTTGTCTAGTTTGTCAAAAAGGAAATTATATCACCAAGAATAGGGATCAAACCATTGCACATTGCACAAACCAGTTTCAAATGTTGGATATTGTCGCACAAGAAGGATGTAAAGCAAAGTGGGATGCCTTAGGAAAACAAACCCGAAATAAAGATCCATTTAATGACCTAGACTTAAATATAACCTTAACAAGGGTTTCTCACTATATTATTTCCATGGAACATTGTGGGAATATCTATATCGGTCTTAGATTTCACTATCCAATGATCTAGATTCCAGCAAGGATATGCAAAAGGTCCTATACATTAAAAAAAAAACTTGAATGTTGGAATGAAATTATGAAAACAACAGGGTATCTTTGTCCTTGTCATGAAAGACACAATGATTATTGTATCAACAATATTCATGAAAATCCCCCTTCAACCTCATATTCAGAGTGAGCCTTGTGTCCTTGTTGATATTCACTCCCTCAGTTGTTGCTATAATTCTTACACTCATCATTGTGGACACACTAGCTCAACATTGCTGACACTCATTGCCACTAGTGTGACAAATCATAGTCAGAAAACACATAACCCTTGATGTTGTAATATATATTATTCTCTAATAATATTTCACAATTAGCATTGACCATTGATAAAAGTTGGTAAAATTTTGTTTTACCTATTCTGTTACAATTTCATTACATTTCCACTATAGATTTTGTTACATTTCTATTGATTTTATTCCAATATATATATCAAGTCATGATTAGACACTAACGTATTGAAGCATAATGCAAGTATGGAACAACCCATTTCCATAACATAAAAAATAATCGATGTATTCAAATATTGAGTGTAAATGTATTGAGTTATTTACTAACCTTAAATGACAATTCACACAAATTTCCCAAATCCGAAAGCATATCCACACCACCTATCAAACATACATGAACATATTCAACAAAAAAAATCCATGTAACACACTAATAAATATTAAAATCAAATTGAAAACAAATATATCACAAGAAGTATGGAAAACCATGCATTGTTGGATCGACAAGGGCCTTGCTTCTTGAGTTTTTCAAACTCGAATGGTTCATCTTCATCTGCAGTGATATTTAAATCAATTTTGAATCTTGTATTTTTTTTTTCTTATTTTTATTCTCTTTTTGGGGCCCAGGAAACTCTTATTCCTCTTAAAACATGAATAAAAATCACCCAACCCACACATGAATTCATAATCCATAATATGAAGATTGTTTGAGTCATCCAACACTGTTTTAACCAAAGAAAGCAACTTCTCAGTCTTGGTCAAAGTAGTAGGAGGATTGTTCAAAATAGTTCTATGTAGCCAAATAACTCCTCTTTAGCTAACTCAAGTCCTTCAACATTTACATCAACATTGTGACTATCCATGGAAAATGTGTTTGCATCTTCACCAAGATATGATATTGCCTCTATATTTATCTTAGGAATGTCATTATATGAATCAATTGTTCTTTGATGATTTAGTAATTGGTTTGAAGCCATTGAATGGTAAGACAACAAACAAAACTTTATGGCATGCTTGCAATTTTAATCATGAATATACCATGGGAAATCACAAGTTAAGAAATTTGTACAATGAAAAGTCACAGTATATTTCTTATTAGGTTTAGATTGACTCTCACCCAAAAAGCATGATACATTTTCTCATGAGGGCTGTAATCACTATTTGGATTTTTTTTTCTTTTTCCATTAATGATTCAATTTGTTTCTCTTTCGTGTAATTATTCAAAAATCCTTCTCTTTTAGAGTTTCCCTAAATTGGTAACACGGTTCAACATTTGTTAGAAGAAGATATATCAACCAATTCATCCTACGTGCACATTTCTTTATTCTATAAGATAGAATTTTTTTCTTGAGGTAATAGTGGTATGACTTCAAAACATTGTTTGTCTCCTAATTTGCATGGGGACAATCTCGACAACCTTTTACCCACATCCCTAATTGTAGAAAAGTTGGGTTAATGAAGATATTTCGCCCATATGAAAACCAAAAAGGGAAATGTAAGAAAGAGTTTTTCAACTTACAAATCTTGTCATTGGCAACAAATTTCTTGTGGAAATATTCTAGGAACTTCTCATCATTAGGAATTATGGCCAATCAATTCACATTTTTTAGCCATGCTCGACGTATATGCCAACCACACAAGATACCATTGCACCTTGTGATTCTCCTACCACATTCAATTCATTTAAAGCATGTCATTTTTGTAATAAATACAAGTTCTAATATAAAGTAAAAAGATTTAAGTTACCTTAAAGAACCAATTTCAGCCAATGTGCCATCAACCATGAAGAATTAACTTTACAAATATGATCAACTTGGTGACACTTATGCATGAGGTGCTCCAACCATAGTGAAATATCTTGTGATGTATTCGGTGACACTACCACCCATGCAACTCACAGCTCACTTTATTTCTCATCAAACAGCATGAGTGTGTACAACGGATACTATCACATTCAAAAAAAATATGAAGTCAACTTCGTCTCATTAATCATTATCAATAATTACAAATCAAATTATTATACTAGATCAATAATTATTTATACACTCACCCCATATCTTTTTGTGATGAATGTTGAATCCATGGCTATTAAGCTATTATTCGATAGCTTCACCATGGTCTACAACATCCACTTCCTTTGAATTCCAACTATAAAAGTAATCTCTCCACCTTTGGGTTTTTGATAAAAGAAACAATTACCTTAGTTTTTTCTATACCAAAGGTTCGCACTCATTTCATCCTTCTTAAGAATCTAATACTTTCCTTTCATTAGACAATTATAGATGCTAAAAACATCTTTCTTACACAAAAATAAATCCCTATCTCAAGTTGTGGCATCCATTTAAACATATTTTTTACCATACATTTTGCAAACCAAGTCAATCTACACTTCCAAGAAGAAACAACTCTCTACATAGAAAACCATGTCCCTTAACTTTGGTTGATGCAAGGATGTAGCATCACCTGAAGTGTCATGTTGCCCATGACAAGGAAATACTTAGCTATCTTTGTGCTCATACATGTTATATATTATTATCGCTATCTCAGGGATTTGAACCATAACTTTTACAATGAAATGGCATTGGAAACCCCTCTTTTTCACAAATGAGGATCCTTGCTTAATTTCATTTTTTCCTCTTTTTTCATCGAGGCCATATGAGTAAGCATAGCTGCATAAAAATGTTTGAAAATTCAATAAATATGAAAAATGATCTAGCACTATTAATACCAATATCTAAACAACTCATCTCTAAAAAACTTACACTTCATATCACAAGGAAGAAGTAGGCCTTGATCCTCAACATATATTTTGTACCCAGGTGAAAGAACATGAGGCATTTGGGTTCATTTCCTCTCCTCTAATAAAGTCTGCAATTCTGTTTGAAGGTATTTTTGCAATTCTAGTCAATCTCCATGTTTTTTTCATGTACTTCAAACCAATCAAAATCCTTTCTAGAAAATATAATATTTTCTTTAGGTTCTTGCACCAGAATGGAAATAATTGTTTCCCATTTGAGTTGCTTTACCATTTTGTGACCCAAGGATTTTTGCAACAGTAACACAAAAATGTGTTGAAATGGTGACCTAGCGAGTTGCCACGATGGCGACCCAATAAGTTGCCACGATGGTGACCCAGCAAGTTGCCACAATTGTAAACCAATGAGTTGTTGCAAAATTGAACCAGCATGTTTCCACAATGGTCAGCCAACAATTGCAACGATGGTAAACCAACGATTTGTCGCAACGATCAACTAGTGATTTGTTGCATCGATCAAATAGTGAGTTGTCGCAATAGTTAACTACTGAGTTACCACAGCAGTTAACCAACGAGCTGTCGGTAAGGGTTAACAAGTGAGTTTCCGCAATAGTTAACCAGTGAGTTGCCACAATAGTTAGCCAATGAGTTGTCACACCAGTCTACTAAGAATATAATAGTCTACTAATAGATTCTATAATAGTATAGCCACAAATATATATACTCAGATTTATTTGTGGAATCTAAATTAGTAATGTGAAGTATGAAGGATTTTACAAATTTGGTTTTAGTGATGTGGAGGATGAAGGGTTTCACAAATTGGGTTTTTACATGGACCATAAAAATTAACAAAAAAACAAAATTATTCTTATAATTAGAGTTGGAAAATAGCATTATGCCTATAAACAGAGTTGGAATCTATGTAGGTAGTATAGGAAAGGAACTACAAATTTATGAGCCTATTTCCATTTTAAATCTACTAAATAAATTTAAGGTTAAACATAAATTTCCTATTTTGAACTTACAATATGAGCCATGAAAAACTTCAATTCTCCCGTGAAAATGAAATACAACAAACCCACCTGGGAAAATTCAGGCAATTTTCTCAATTTGATCGATGAAAACACTGTGCTAGATCTCAATTTTCTCTGTCTGAGGATGTAGTGGTTTCAAAATGATCAAGGAGCGAATGGAATTTAGAATATAGAAGGCAAGAAATGGAGACTTGCCATATGATCATAGAATCCCCATTAATTCATTTCACCATGTGGCTATATGTGTTAGGCGAGTCACCGTATCCTATTCGATGAGCATGCAAACAAAACTTTGTGGATAGCGACAAAATTAGTGGCAGGGATGGGGAGTTGGAGATAGAGAAAAATTTGTTTGGAGATCGAGAATATTTGGTTTCATTCAAGAGGCCCATCTTGCGGAGGAGATCATTAGAGGGGCCTCATGGACTACGAGCATGCATGAAACATGAAGGGTGTTTCATCAAACCATTAACTTACTCCTAATATTGAAACGTTCCTTACTTTTGGTGAGGTTAACCTTGGGAGATTAAATTCCATGAACAGGTGTTGATGAACTAAATATCAACCCAACCGTACAAATCTAGATGGTCATCCTTATTGAGTTTGAGGTTTCACTTGCAAGATTGATAGACTACGAATCATAGAAATGTTTGTGTATGGCCTTGGGCTTTGAGTGGAAACCTACATGGTCAATGAGGTTGTAAATTTTAAATTAGAAAACTTTAGGGGTTAATATTAGGATATGGGTTAATTTCCATGAGCTTTAGTGAAAAAAATAGTTATTTCCTTTTTACTTTAAGTATTTTCCCAAATTTTATACGAATTTTTTTTTTACCTTGAAGCTCCTCATTTTTTAAAGATAAAGTGTAAAATATTTAGAAATTTGAATTCTTTACAAAAATGACTAGTATTATTTCGAGGATTACTAACTTTTAAGATGAATTTAAGACAAATATCCCTCCTTTAAATTTCGGCTCACTAGAGGACAAGGTGAAATATTTTATTTTTTATTCCTTCATTTTCCTGAAATAGAATACCTGTCCAACCACCTATGCAATTCAATAGTTCACATCACTATAAGTAGTGTAAATTTTTTACTTTCACAAATACCTAAAACATTACCAATTTCAAATTCATGACCAAGAATGTTGAAGGCTTATGAGCTACATTAGCAAGACAAAAATTGACACAATAAATCTTAAATAAAATTTGTGAGCATAAGGTGTTGATTAATTGTAAAATATTTTATTAGTTCCTTTATTTTCATGAAAAAAATGCAGGTCCAATCCTGTATATGCCATCTCTACAAATGAAGATATTGGTCAGATAACTAGATAAATGAAAATTGTTGTTGCAGACATGAAATCGATTCCATGTCGATAACCATTCAATTATTGTCATCAGTATTACTAGTGTAAAGTTTTGACTTTTTGTAAATACCTACAAAATGACCCGTTTTTATTTTCATGATTCTCGAAGGTCAACCTATTGCAGATTTACAGAATAACTTGGTTAATTTTCCGGGTTAATTTTCCATGAGTTTTAGTGAGAAAAATTTAGCTAATTTTCTTTTTTAGGAAATTACTTTCCCAATCTTTATATAGAAAAGTATTTTACCTTCAAACTCCGAGAAATTTAGTTAATTTCCCTTTATTTTAAAATTATTTTCCTAGACAAAGTGTAAAATCTTTAGAAAGTTGAATTCTTTATAACAATGACTAGCTATAGTTTCAAGATTACTAAATTTTAAGATAAATTAAAGATAAATAGCAATTTTTAATGTTTTGGCTGAATGGATGTGACAAAGGGGCATCTTACCTCCATGTCAAAATGGGTTTTGACTAGGATAGGGGTATATTCATTACCAAGGGAATTGGTTCCCTGATTGAATGCAATTATTTAATTATAAGAAAAAATATGTATTTAGAAATAGAATTGTAATCAAATCTATTCTTTGGGAGAAGTTTCAAGAATATTGAGAGAGTTAGAGAGATTTGAGGATTAGTTAAATCTTTTGAGAGAAATTTAGATCTAGAGGATCTAGTTTACGTGAGGATATAGTGGATCTGAACCAAAATTTAGTTTTGGATGCTTTTTGTATAAATATGTAATTTTAAATAGGAAATAGAATAGAGAGGAGGTGGGAAAGAGATTCAAGAGGAGTTGAAGGCCAATTAGGGCCATAAGGCTGAGAAGGGCTTCATTTTTGTAGTTAGGCTAGAAATGGCCTATTGTAAATATATTTGCTTTTTTCATGACAGAAGAAGTACTTTGTTAAAGTATTTTGAGTTGGTTGGATTTTACTTCGTCTCATTGTGTATAATTAAATCCTGCTAAATGAGTTATTAAACTTGAGTCCATATTGGGCATGAGCATGAAACAAATATGCTAGTGTGATAAAAGCTTAGGAGGGATTCACATGTTTATATATATTGTTGCCAGATTAGAGTAGCACATAGGAAGCATGCATGGAGGTCGAGAGGTCCAAAGGTCTCATTATCATTGAAATTGAACCCCATTTATAATATAAGGAATGAAGGTGTTGATCATTGATCAATTATATGATCAATGATCGTGAGTTACTCGAATCTCAGAGGAATTAGAAGTCAAGGAATTGAGTTAGAGATAGAGGTGAGATCAGTGTTGCGGTGGAGGTAGACCAAGCATTGAAAGAGTAGAGGGGAGAAGTGACAATACTTATTTTGTTCAAAGTTTTGACGAAAGTCCATCAGTTAAAAACGTTAGGAGACAAAACTATCAAGTGATGGGAACCAAGCTAGAGGGCTTAAACTGGAAGGATCAAAGGAGAAAATAGAGAGAAAGAGTGGGTGATGAGGAATGAGCTTATATGGAACTATGTGCCCTTGTACGAAGGTTCCACTCTGATAGGATTTACAAATTCCTTTCTTCAATACAACAGGCTAACAAGAGCATGTCAGAAGCATTAAAGCAGAGGACCAAGTGGGGTCCACCCGAAGATACTTACCATAGAGCTTTGTAAACCTCCGCTCATTGTAATCGAACTGAAGTATTTAAATGGAGGAGTGAGTAGGTCCCACCTCGAGGGTTCTACCCTGACAGGATTATTATAGTTATATTTTTTATTGTGCTGAAATATAAAGGAGTAGGCTTGTGTAGAAGGTGGGCCACCTGGAAGGGCATTAGCTCAAAGATTCAAAGAACAATAAATTAAAAGGAAAGATTATATTTGGAGGTTAGGTATTATACATTGGAGATAAAGTGAGGTTCCATGTGTGGAGTACAAGGGAGCTAGGTTGTGCACTTGTTAAAGTAATGCAATCAAGAGGAGATAAATGGGCATGGAAAAAGGGCTTGGGTGTTAACATATATAACAAATATTGCGAGAGGAGCTTAAATGTTGGAGAATAATAAAAGAAACGTGCTCAGGTAAAATACACTATTGTGACAAAAATAGGGGCTATATATATATATATATATATATATAATATATATATATATATATATATATATATATAGGAGAGAGAGAGAGAGAGAGAGAGAGAGAGAGAGAGAGAGGTCTACGCTAACTATAAATGAAAGGGTTCATATGTGGAACCTTTTCAGATCCTCCCACTTATATTTAAATCCTTGCACTGTTAGATATAAAGGAATTTATATCCTGAGGGTTGAAGGAAGCACCTTTTTTTATACAGTACTAGGACTGTGGGTAGCACGCTCAAAGTTGGGCTTGCATAATGTGGTATCAGAGCATTCAAAGCAATGAAAAGGAATATTAAAAGGTAGCAAACTAAAGATCCAGAAGCGGAACAGAGAACAAAGATATGGGAAAAGGTAATTTTTTTTTTTTATTTGAAGATTCTTGAATACATAGTGAAACTCTAAGGAAAGCAAAGAGAACTCAGGACTATGAGCTCTAAAGACTTCCATAGAAAGGAAAAAATAATAGCATACTGGAGCTTTTGGAAAAGTAGAGAAACAACTTTAGAGGTTGTTTTATTTTGTGTGAAGAACTTTGTTTGAGGAACTTGCAATTGAATAGGAAATTAATTTCCCTCTGACAATTAGAGTTTGCATATATGGAAGATCATAGTGGTGAAGTGCATAGACCTTAATGATAGATCAAATTTCAAAGTGTTTGAAAGAGTGTTGAACCTAAGCGAATGGATACATATCATCTTCTTGATTTCGGTGCCATGAACGGTTGAAAAACTTGACATCGTATAGAGGAGTTATCGCAATTTGAAAAGTCCAGTAAACTGTAATTTCCAAGAATAAATTGATATTTGAAAATATTAAAAAAATAATATTCCAAGGAATATTCCTTGGAATGTTCCCTGAAGTATTCCCTAGAATATTCGGTGAAATATTCCTTTGTTTGACCAATCAAGTGCCAACACGTGACAAGCCCGGTGGCCGCCATGTGGCCTTGGAATGGTATTGTAAAAATTTGTTGGGTCCAACAGAATCGAACTCGTGACTTCGAGCAAGCTAGCACAGCACGTTACCAACTCCGCTCGATGATTCTTAACATTCTATGGTTGTGGTTTATGTATATGTTATAGCCATTACTGGTTTGGGTGTTAGGACCATCAACAGTCTTACCCACTAGCAGTCTCCGACAACCGTTCACATGCCGTTGTTTGCCAACCAACCATGTGGTTTGTGTGTTGACCACCAAAACTACGCAGGTTATCCCCTAACTGTCGGGATTATACCTATCACATGCATGCCCAACGCTAACAGTTATGGTCACTTCCAACAATTAGCTTGGTGGAGCAGACAAAAAGGTGGATTTTGCCAAATTTAACTACAGTTAAGTGCACTTTTCCAAAATTTGTGGAGGATCTCTAGGGCAAACTACCTAAAGAAAATCCAGGAGTTGGTTTCGACCAAAGGGAGTGACACAAGAAGCCATCTAGGCTAATTGAAGCCTTCTAAAGCCAATGGAATAGTACAGAGAAACTGACGAAGCCTTATTCGAGGATATTTTCATCCAGGGAGATTTCGAAGCTCATGGCCACTAGGGGTTGGAGGCAATTGTAGGAGCTACCAATTTTCATTCTCAGCGAATCAAAAATCATTCCTAACTATAATTAGCCTTTTGAATCCATTGCAAGGGTTTACAAAAGCATCAAGATACTTCTAAAGGCTGATATGCTACAGGGAAGTTTCAGGCAACCCATTGCCAACCATGGAGGAAGGTCTAGATTGCGGATGCAATGATCATTTTGAGAAAATGAACAGTATATTGTTTATGTATGATATGTGTTGGAGACAATAGAAGAGGTTTCAAATATATTTGAAGAGTTCTGAAGGAATTAGTGTCGTCAAGAAGCTCAGGGAAGCTTAGTGCATCAATTGAAGGAATCAAGTCTAAGGGAGCTTAGATCTGTTTGCAGAGTGATAACAGCCATGACAGGGATAGAGATGATTTTCTAAGCCCATTGGTTTAGTTCAGTAACCATTGGAGTTGAGTGTGGAGCTTGTAAAAGAAACTTTGCCATAATCCCAAAGATCCAAGTCAACATGACAAAAGTTCAAGGATACATAGCCCACGATATTTGGGTGAAATCCTAGATTAAATTTGTTGTTATGTGTTGATGTTTATTTGCTGCATTATATGGATGTTATGTGTGTTTAATATCAGCAGAAACAAATCGACTTAAATAACTTAAACAGTTAAAAACCAACAAAGACATACACCTGTTTCAAGTACTTAATTCCATAATTGTCAACATAAGCTAGATCATATATTTGTAAGCTTTGGAGTGGGAGATTCTTTTAAGCATAGCAAGTTGTTAAACACTCATTTTAGATCAAGTGGTATCAGAGCTATATGCTTGATTGACAGAGAAAAATATTGCTTGTTTGAAAGGGGTTCAAATACTCAAATTCTACTATTTGATTGTTTGTAAACTGATTATTGTTTGAGTTTGCAAAAGTGAAGGGAAAGCTACTTATAATCTAAGTCTAGGATAGGAAAACAAGGAAGAAGGGTTGAAGGCATTCGCCTTACCCAAAGGACCTCAAGACAACCCTTGAATCATAATAGGGTTTGTTTGCAAAAGGCTACTTGAATAAGAAATTGATTCTATTGCCATCCAGTTCAGAAATTTGTCATTAGTTCCTTGAAAGCTTTTTGAATTTTGTTGAGGTTCTTTTGTTAATTTTTATAATGAAAACTTCTACAAGTGAGTTTTCCAAATCCTCCTCTTAGACAAGATTCTCTGATGAATACACGAAGAGAGACTTGTTTATCGTGATGGATATGGTGAGAGAAATGTATGGGGATGAAGGGAAGAGCATCAGACTTCGAGAGCAGTTGAATTCCATGAAGGAAAAGAAGTAGCTACTTTCTAACAAATTGCAGGAAATGGAGGGTCAACTTCATATTGCAAATGTAGACCTGGAGAAGATGCATGAGTTGGAGACACAACTCCTTGTTTCCAAAGAAGCTTTAGTTAAGTATGATCTTGAGGAACAGGTAAACAATTCTAGTTTGTCTTCAATTTCCTCTAACAATGTTTATGTTGGTTCTTTTTAAAAACATACGAGAGGCATAGGGTCCAAGTTAATGTCCAAAATGGGCTATGACGAAAAAGGATTGGGGAACCATGCATAGGGCATTGTTGAGCCAATAATGGTTGAGGAAAGGACTAAGTATTTAGGTCTTGGCTATGGAAAATCTTATGGAGAAAGTTCCAAAGAAGTCATGAAGGCAATTGAAAAGTTCCTAGAAGGAGTTTCATTTCAAGTTCCTTACCTCAAGTTTTTGAAGATTGTACTCTTCGGTAATGAAATTGTTTGAAATATCATTTGCAGGAAGAAGATGTCCATAAGTATACACTTGAACTAGAAAGCTGTGAAAGCTCTAAAACCATTGAAGAGATTGATGGTGTTCCAAAGGGAACTACTTCTTCATTTGATTCACCTCCTCATAAATGTAATAAAGGTAAAAGAGAAAGGTATAAATCGGATTTCAATCACACTTCTTTTGATTATGTTAAGCATGATAAATTTCAACATAAGCATTGGAAAATAACTGCATGTTACTTTTGTGGTTTGGTTAACCATAGTGTTTCTAGATGTTGGAAGAGAATGGCCACATACAGGGATCTTTTGAAGGAAAGAAGGCAAGATGCCAAAGGTCCATTGGACAAGGAAAATTATGCTATGAACAGGATGAACATGTGTTGTACTTATTGCCATAAGCAAGGACATATTGCTGAAAGGTGTTGGACTTTGAATCCAATAATGCTTCCACGAAATTTGAAGAAAGTGGAAAAATAGTATGGTAAGAATGGAAAGGAAGTTTCCATAATTGATGTGTTTCAGGATGATCCACATTTTAATATCAATATGCAGTTAGAGGAAGCACCTTTGGTGTGGATTGGTAAGAAATGGTTAGAGTTCTTATCCAATTAATGTTACATGTCTTTTGATGTGAAAAGAAATGTATCATGTCTATTCACATTTCTTTGCTAATGGAATACAAGTTGCAAGATTGAAAATTTGAGTATATAGACTCACTTTATTGCGGAAAAATTATATTCATTTTAGCTTTGAAAGTACATGTACATGTGATCGAGGACCTTGTACTTATGATTGTGCTTAATAGAAAGTTGAAGAATCGAATACATGTATAAGAATGATATGTATGAAGAAAGGCATGATAATGATTTCTTTGTATTTGAACATGTATGTAATTGACTTGATGGAAAGTAATCGACCATCATATTTCTTTGTTTAAACATGCATGTAATGTCATGTCGACTTGGAAGAATTGATTTGGTATCCAAGATTGTAAAAAGGAGATAATGATGAAGTGTTTCATCTTTGTAAAACAATCATTAAAATTCTTTTTGTACATGCTTGACTTGAATGGTCAACTGTTGAAAAGGCATGATTTTTGTCAGCTTGTGACTTAGTCGATCATTTGTACAAAAGACGTAAAGACTTGATGATGATTCACATGATGTGAAATTTGTTTCTTTTAATGAAACAAGAATTTATGTCATCGAGTTATTTTCTTCTTCTAACATCATTTGCTGAAGAAGATTTACAACATCAAAGGCTACCATGGAAGTGGCTTGGAAGCGATGTTCAGCTACCTTCTATACATTCTGAATGAGTTCAAGGAAGACAGTTCTTAATAGGAGGACAAGCTCATCTAGGAAGGGAAGTGTCAGCACCTTCGAGTTTTGATTCAAAGGAACTAGCCATGGAAGGCAAGCGTATGGAGGTTGAAAGAAGAAGTTGTCGTACTCTCATCTATTGTTCATATCAGTATATCAGTCTTTTGGGGTCCAAAAGATTTCCAGTGGGGAAGAGTGATCAGATATTGATCGAGGACCTTAATGATAGCTCAAATTTCAAATTGTTCGAAAGAGTGTCGAACCTAAGCAACTGGATAGATCTCGTCTTCTTGATTCCGCCACCATGAACGGTTCAAAAAATTGACATTGTATGGAGGAGTTATCGCAATTTGAAAAGTCCAGTAAACTGCAGTTTCCAAGAATAAATTGATTTTTGAAAATACTAAAAACAAAATATTCTAAGGAATATTCCCCAAAATATTTCGCGAAATATTCTTTGGAATATTCTTTTTGGCTGACCAATCACATCGCGACACATGGCAAGCCCAAAGGCTACCACATGGCCATGGAATGGTATTGTAAAATTTTGTTGGGTCCGACAAAATTGAACCCATGACCTTCGGCAACCTAACACAGCACATTACCAACTCTGCTCGATGGTCATTCTTAACATTCAATGGTTGCAGTGTATGTATATGTTATAACCATTACGGGTTTGGGGGTTAGGACCACCAATGGTCCTCCGATCACTATTCACATGCCGTCATTTGCCAACTAATCAAACGGTTTGCGTGTTCAAAGTGAGAACAACTCAGGTTATCCCATAACCGCCGGGATTATACCTATCACATGCATTCTCGATGCTAACGGTTAGCTTGGCGGAGTGGAAGAAAAGGCGGATTTTGCCAAATTTAACTACAACTAAGTGCAATTTGCCAAAATTAGTGGAGGATCTCTAGCGGAAACTGCCTAATGGCACTCTAGGAGCAGTTTTTGACCTAAGAGAGTGAAACAAGAGGCTAGCGAGGCTAATTGAAGCCTTCTAAAGCCAATTGAATAGTACAAAGAAGCTAAAGAAGCCATCTTCAAGGAGATTTTCATCCATGGAGGTTTTAGAGCTCAGGACCACTAGGGGTTGGAGGCAGTTGCGAAAGCTACCAGTATTCGATCTCAGCAAACCAACAATCATTCTTGAATGTAATGAGCCTTCTGAATCCATTGCAAGGGTTTACAAAAGCATGTGGAGACTTCTAAAGACTGATATGCTATAGGGATGTTTTAGGGAACCTAGTGCCAATTGTGGAGGAAAGTCTAGATTAGGGATGCAGTGCTCATTTTGAGCAAATGAACAATCTATTGTTGATGTATGATATGTGCTGGAGATAGTAGAAGAGGTTCTAGAGATAGTTGAAGAATTTTGAAGGAGTTAGTGCCATCAAGAAGCTCAGGGAAGCTCACTGCACCGATTGAAGGAATCAAGTCTAAGGTAGCTTAGCTCTATTTGCAGAGTGATGACAGCCATGAAAGGGATATAGATGGTTTTCTAAGCCCATTGGTTCAATTCAATAACCTTTGCAGTTGAGTGTGGAACTTGTACAAGAAACTTTACCATAATCCCAAAGAGCCAAGTTAAGATGACAAAAGCTCAAGGGGATGTAGCCCACGATATTTGGGTGAACTCCTAGATTAAATTTGTTGTTGTGTGTTGATGTTTATTTGCTGCATTATATCACTATTATGTGTGTTTAATATTAGCAGAAACTAATCAAATTAAAGCACTTAAACAGTTAAAAACCAACAAAGACATGCACTTATTTTAAGTACTTAATTCCGCAATTGTCAACATAAGCTAGATCATATATTTGTAAGCTTTGGAGTGGGAGGTTCTTGTAAGCATAAAAAGTTGTTAAACCCTCATTTTAGATCAGAGAAACATAAGACGTTTGAACAGAGGCTAAATTCTCATTTGGAATGAAAAATGGAGCAATAACAGAGGACAATTGCTAAAAGGATTATTTAAACACCAAAACAAGGACCAATTCTTTGAGAGAGTGATGAATAAAATGTTGATGAGAGGCTAGCTCAGAGTCTCACATATATGGGAAGAATGAAGATCAACATGGAAGAACGGTGGCCGACATGTTGTTAGAAGATAAAAGCCATATCAATTTCAATTTTAACAGTTGGAGTATTAATGCAAGGGTTATTGCAAATGAAGGGCATAACATTGAGTTTGTTCTATTTAGAGAAGAAGGACAATCACTAGACATTGTTGAACAGGATGAGAAAAAGACAAAATTGCCTTTGGAATTTAGTGAAAATGAAAATGTGGAGGAATAACCTGAGAATGAGGAGCACATGTGTGTTGATACTCAGGTTGATGAGGAGAAAGTTATTACTATGGAACATGTAGATTTGATGAGCAACTTGGAAATATTAGGGATGCATGAGGGAAATATGTTGAAAAGAACAATGAATACTTCAGGGTCTCTTATGTTTAAAACTAATAGTTGGTTTGTGTTTGTAGGTAATGAACATATTCAGGAAATAGTGATTACTTCAATTAGTGAAATACAAGAACCATTGGAAGAGGAACTTTAGGATTTTAGTGGAGTAAGCATGGAAAACATTGTAGCAGAGCTGATATTTTTATAAGACTGGTTAGAGAATCCAAGGGTAGTGGATTGTAACAATCTAATTGAGGATGGGGTCAAGTTTTCCATGAAGGAAGTGTAGAAACAAATGGAAAGCAGTGATCACAAGTTCCAACACAGGATGCAAGGAAAACCAAGAACAGAGAACAACAAACAAATTCAGCAAAGAACCAATGACTTGTGCTAGCAAGGAGATATGATGCAGGAGCATCTAGCTGACAGGGCAAAGACAACAGTGAGGGAATATGGTTTTTGAAGAGGACAGAGAGATTGATTCATTTAGTTGGAAACATACTTGTTTTTTTGTTGTTTCCTTTTCTTTTATCAAGTTACTTAAAGATTACTGTAATAAGTTGTAATTAGGAGTAGTAATAATTAGATTAGTCATTGTTTTCAAATAGTTAAGCTACTGTTGAAAAAGGCATGAAAAGAAAATGTACTAGAAATCAAACAAAGTTCCGTATGGAAACTAACTGCTGTAACTAATTGAACAAACTGAACAAACTAACAACAGTTAGAGGAATTTGTAACAGTGCTATTAAATAATGAAACAAAGCACAATACAGGGGTTCAGACTGAGAGAGAAGTATTGAGAAAAAATATACAAATTTTCTATGCACGTATCCTCATAGCGTCCTACTCATTTCTAAGTATTTTTATATTGAATTACTATGTGAATGTCATAAATGCATGGTCACAGAATTTAAATAAACAAGGGAGACATCTGAAAGCAGAGTTCGTTAAATTCGGAGAAGGAGTCACAGCGTTCATCTACAGGCAACACCAACAGAGAACCAAACACGCAACCAGGAATCGTCCATACAATTTTCTATATACGAAAAAAATCAGAGTTTTCCATTACAGTGCAAAGGAAAACCACCATAAAACCCAGGTATGCGAATTTTAAAAGCGTAACCAAAAATTCAATTCCAGAAGTTCACATACAATCATCAAGTTATTGTCCATTTACATTCTGTATTTAAAAACTTAAAACGAATCAGTTCACGGATTTGGGGAACTGTAACCATTATCAACATAAATCAAAAGTCCCATAAATTCCCAAACCCACTCCTACGACTCGACAGAGACGCTGTATAACAACAGGACCAAACATAAACAATGGCTTGAGGCCAACAACCAAACCAAACTATACGCCGAAAGACTCAGGAAACCAAACTACAGGTAAATAGAACAATGCTACCCGGAGTTCCCTCGGAATAGTTGGAGGTCCAAGCACCGAAACCCTCGATCACTCCACCTACAAGAGAAACCAAAGTACGAGAGTCAAAATACAGTGGAAGGAAAATACAAGAATTCAAAACAAATTTTATTTTGAATAATCAAAAACAACATTGGTTTCACTTACCTACCAGAGGAGCCGTAACCACTACAACCTCAGATTGTCTTCCTGCTCACAAGGAGCCGAAGGCATTAGAACTAGAAAGAGGAATAGATAAAATGAAATAGCAGAGAAGGAAAGCTTACCAGTCATGTTGGCGGAGAAATATATGGAGAACACCACCATAGTTTGCCAAGACCATGCATGAGCCGAACCAGTACTGTAGAACAAGACCGGGAACCACATTCTCATAAACTGATACACAGAGGTAATAGTAGTGAAAACCCAGATAAAAAATTGAGCAGAGGATGCACAGAGGCAGAGACCCATAAAAAGATCGACAACAGAAAACTCAGGGACATTCTAAACACAAGCAGAGAAACAAACCTTACCAGGTTTCCATAGTTCCGCAAATGACCGAGACACTTCCACAACAAAATTTGAACAAATGGAGACATGAAGACCGTTGCGAACATGCAGCTCAACAGACTTGGAGCAACAAAACCCTGGACCAACTAAAAGAACCCTCATCGAATCTTGTAGACTACCAACTTGTGTCACAGAGAACCAAGGAAACAAGCTTCAAACAAATACGAAGCATCACAGAAGAGAATCACAGTGAAATTGCCAAGTCGTTGAGAGCTCGTAGACGGAGGAAGCGGAAGTATCACAAAACCAAATGAATGCAAGGGTGGCGAAAACCCTATACCAAGGTGGGGTTTAGAATTCCAACATGGTACAGGTATCCACTCCACATACAGCCAACGTACCTTACCGTAAAAACCTATTAATTGAGCCCAGATTGAAAATCAAGTTATATCTATCCAAAATCCGGTTAACATAAATATCAACTGACGGTACAACAACAGGTGGAAAGGAGCGATGACAGGACCACGTGGGCTGGCCCCATCAAGTGGTATCAGAGCGGGAAATTAAAAAAAAAAAAAGAGAAGATGGATGTTCAAAGACGAGGACGTGGAAGAGGTGTGCACAGAGGAGTAGATGAGGGCTTGAGAGAAGAGTTGAGAGTCCTTACTGCTCGCTTAGAAGCAGTAGAGGCAAGAAGGAGAAGAGACCCAGAACTTGGGGATGATAGTGAAGAAGAAGCAGAAACTACTACGGAAGGATCAGAGGAAGAAGCCGCGAAGATAAAACTGTTGAGATTAGTACTATTAGCCAGCAACAAACCCAAACCTGAGATCCCTAGCTACGATGGTATTCTATCGACAAATGTTCTGCTGGATTGGGTAAGTGAGTTAGATAAGTATTTCGAAAATGAAGAGATCAGTGAGGACAAAAGAGTTAGATTTGATGCAACCAAGTTAAAAGGACACGCTGCTTTATGGTGGGATAGTGCCCAAGCGGACAGGAAGAGGATGAACAAGCTACCGATAAAGAAGTGGCCAAGAATGGTGGCAAAACGGAAGGGAAGGTTTTTGCTTAAAGACTATCAGGTTGAACTTTATCGACGAGTGTAGAATTTAAGGTAGAAAGGTATGACCGTAAAGGAATACATAGAGGAGTTTTATCGCGTAAATTTGCGGGCTCATTATACTGATGAAACTCCAGAGAAGACAACGAGATATGTGAATGGCTTGAGGATGGAAATACTGGATGAGATCAGTATTCTCTCTCCACAAAATATAGAAGAAGCCTTTCAGAGCGCTGTAAAGGCTGAAGAAAAAATTAACAGGAAACAGAACAATAGGAGAGGACAAGCAAATGGCAGAGGACGAGGGCAGTCCTACGGCAGAGGAAGAACTGCTACTAACAGTGAGGAAGGTAGCAGCTCCAGAGTTTCAGGGACAACAGAGAAGGGAGATAGCACCAGAGGAGGTCAACCATATCAGTGGGGAAGAGGAAATGGTCGCAGAAGAAGGACAAATGTCCAGTGCTACAGGGGCCATAAGTGGGAGCACAGATCCTTCGAATGCCCGTAAGTCAAGCATGCTGGCCAGAGGGGAGCATTTGTTGCGCAGCCTGAGGAAGCAGAAGCACAGCCCCGGGAAATAGAAAATGTGGCAGAAACAGGAGAGGCATTAGTTTTAAACAAAGTGTTGTTGAAGCCAGCAAAGGAGATTGCTGAGCAGAACCAACGGAAGGCACTGTTCCGAACAGTTTGCAAATCACATGGGAAGTGTTGTAAATTAATCATAGATAGTGGGAGTATAGATAACGTAGTTGCCACTGAGATGGTGGAAAAACTGGGATTAAAGCGGCTTAAATATCCTACACCTTACAAGGTGTCGTGGCTACACAAAGGCCACTAATTATTAGTTGATGAACAATGTGAGGTTGAATTTCACATTGGCAAATACCAAGAGAAAGTTGTCTGTGATATTATGCCAATGGATGTATGCCATATACTACTAGGGAGACCATGGCGGTATGACCGGAAGGTGACACATGATGGGAAAATGAATTGTTACAAATTTGTGAAAGATGGAGTCAAACATACGCTTGTACCCATCAAGGAGGAGGATGCAGCAGAATCAAGTGGAACGAAAGCATTGTTAATAGGAGGAAAATAGTTTGTTAAGCAGATTGAAGAAAACAAGGTGAAATATGTGGTTGTAAGGAGGACAAAAGAAGTGTCACTGAGCACAGAAAAGTCATAATTTCCTACAGAGATTTAAGAGCTGTTGGAAGAATTTAAGGACATTGTGGTTGACGATTTACCAGATAAGTTGCCTCCCAGAAGGAGCATTAGCCATCATATCAATTTCATACTTGGAGCAAGTCTACCGAACAAGGCAACATATAGAATGAGCCCGAAATACAATGAAGAGATTCGTAAACAGGTGCAAGAGTTGCTGGATAAGGGACTGATCAGAGAAAGTTTGACCCCTTGTGCAGTACAACAGTACTCGCACCTAAGAAGGGAGGAGAATGGTAGATGTGTACGGATTCACGAGCCATCAATAAAATCACTATTCGGTACAGATTTCCCCTACCCAGAATGGATGACATCATGGATTGTCTCAGCGGAGCAGCCTACTTTACGAAGATTGATCTGAAAAGTGGATATCATCAGATCAGGATCAGAGAGGGAGATGAATGGAAAACAACCTTCAAAACCAATGAAGGGTTGTACGAGTGGCTAGTCATGCCGTTTGGTTTGAGCAATGCTCCTAGTACTTTTATGAGGTTGATGAAAGAAATGTTAAAAGAATTTATTGGCAAGTTTGTGATAGTTTATCTTGATGATATTTTAATTTTAAAAAAAACGAAGGGAGAACACCTTCAGCATGTTCGAAGAGTGCTTGAAAAATTACAGCAGAACAAACTGCTGATAAAATTAAGAAAATGTACTTTCCTGCAGAAGGAACTGGTTTATTTGGGGTTTGTAGTTGCATAAAATTAATTGAAGATGGATCCAGAAAAGATCGCAGCAATCATCAACTGGCCATCACCCAAGAGCTTGTTTGTGGTACGCAACTTTCACGGATTAGCAAGTTTTTATAGGAAGTTTATTAGAAATTTCAGTGAAACTTGTGCACAAATGCTAGACTCCATCAAGAAGGCCAGTCATCCTTTTTGTTGGACCAGTGCAGTAGAGGATAGCTTTCAGCTTTTGAAACGGAAGATTACGGAGAGACCAATCTTGAGACTACCCGAATTCAACAAAATTTTTCAGGTTTGATGTGACGCAAGTGGGACAGCTATTGACACTGTGCTCAGTCAGGAAGATAGAATAGTGGCATTCTTTAGTGAGAAATTAAATTAAAGCAAGCAGAAATACTCCTCGTATGACAAAGAATTTTATGTCGTGGTCGAAGCTTTAAAGCATTGGAGACACTAACTGCTGGGCAACGAGTTTGTATTATTTTCTGATAATTCAGCGTTACAATATGTAATGCAACAGCACAAGTTGAACCATAAGCACGCCAAATGGGTAGAATACTTGCAGAGTTTCACCTTCATGCTAAAGCACATTAACGGGCAAGCCAATAAAGTGGCAGATGCTTTGAGCAGAAGAGCTTTTCTCTTGGAGGAAAGCAGAATACAGGTGATGGGATTTGAACATCTAAAGGATTTGCACCGGACCGACACAGACTTCAAAGAAGGCTTTGAAGCATGCCAAAGTCTCGTGTTGAGGAATACAAGTCCATGGTTGGACTACAATTTGCAGGAAGGACTATTGTTCATACTTATGTATCCTGGACTGTTCGATGAGAGAAAATATTGTACGAGAAAAACATAGTGGTGGTCTAGCCGGTCATTTTGGCATAGAAAAAACTTTGGAACAGCTCAGACACTTTTATTACTGGCCCAGAATGCGCAGGGATATCCAACGTTATGTGAATAGGTGTAAAGTCTGCCAACTGGCGAAAGGACATAGTCAGAATATCGGACTTTACACGCCACTACCTGTTCCGAGCGGGCCATGGGACTGAGTTAGCATTGACTTTGTCTTGGGACTGCCTAGAATGCAATGGGGGTATGACTCAGTGATGGTGGTGGTAGATAGATTTTCAAAAATGGCTCATTTTATTCCTTGCCGGAAAACTAGTGATGCCACGTATGTAGCTCACCTGTTTTTCACGGAAGTTGTTAGATTACATGGCCTACCCAATTCTATCATTTCTGACAGGGATGTAAAATTCACAGGACACTTTTGGCGCACCCTATGGAAAAAGTTGGCCACGCAACTGAATTTCAGCTCTGCGTATCATCCGTAGACTGATGGGCAAACATAAGTGGTGAACAGGAGTTTGGGAAATTTATTACGGAGTTTGACTGGGGAAAATTCATGGCTATGGGATCATGCTCTCACACAGGCGGAATTTGCTTATAACGATTCACCCAATAGTAGCACCGGACATAGCCCGTTCCCAATCTTGTACGGCATGCACCCTCGAGGAATACATGAATTGTGAGATTTAGGAAAATTAGAACGAAGAAGCGCAGGTGGAGAAGATTTTGCCGAAGCAATGAGCGAACTACATGAACAGGTAAAATTAAAATTGCAGGATAGCATACAGAAATACAGGCAGCAAGCAGATTCAAGGCGAACGAAAGTACAATTCAATGTCGGAGATGAGGTCCTTGTGCACTTGCGCAAGGAGCGGTTTCCTAAGGGTACATATAATAAATTAAAGTTTAAAAAAATTGGTCCCTGCAAGATCTTGCGTAAATTATCAGCCAATGCCTATGAAATTCAACAACCACCTGATATAGGCATATCGCCTATTTTCAATGTTGCAAATCTGTTCCCATATACTGCCCAAGCAGAGGAAGACAGTGTGGTACGGCCAGAACGTGACACCCAAGTTGGAGGCGGTTCTTGGATGAAGCATATGCCTTCGGCTCAATCCCATGATATTGAAGGAATTCTCAGCACACAGGTAGCCAAGAAGACACATAGGAAGGAATCTTTGTGATATCTCATCAAGTAGAGAGACCGTGCAATGGAGGACAGCTCATGGCTCGACACGGCACAGATACGGAAGGCTGGCTATTCGGTGGAGGAGCTCATGGAACGGAGCCATGAATTTCTTTTACCCCGCGAGCCTGATGCAGGAGCATCTAGCTGACAGGGCAAAGACAATAGTGAGGGAATATGGTTTTTGAAGAGGACAGAGAGATTGATTCATTTAGTTGGAAACATGCTTGTTTTTTTGTTGTTTCCTTTTCTTTTATCAAGTTACTTAAAGATTACTGTAATAAGTTGCAATTATGAGTAGTAATAATTATATTAGAGTCATTGTTTTCAAATAGTTAAGCTACTGTTGAAAAAGGCATGAAAAGAAAATGTACTAGAAATCAGACAAAGTTCCATATGGAAACTAACTGCTGTAACTAATTGAACAAACTGAACAAACTAACAGCAGTTAGGACAATTTGTAACAATGCTATTAAATAGTGAAACAAAGCACAATACAAGGGTTCAGACTGAGAGAGAAGTATTGAGAAAAAATATACAAATTTTCTGTGCACATATCCTCATAGCATCCTACTCATTTCTAAGTATTTTTATATTGAATTATTGTGTGAATGTCATAAATGCATGGTCACAGAATTTAAATAAACAAGAGAGACATCCGAAAGTAGATTTCATTAAATTCGGAGAAGGAGTAACAGCGTTCATCTACAGGCAACACCAACAGAGAACCGAACACGCAACCAGGAATCGTCCATACAATTTTCTATATACGAAAAAAAATCAGAGTTTGCCATTACAGTGCAGAGGACAACCACCATAAATCCCAGGTATGCGAATTTTAAAAGCGTAACCAAAAATTCGATTCCAGAAGTTCACATACACTCATCAAGTTATTTTCCATTTACATTCTGTATTAAAAACTTAAGAACGAATCAGTTCACGGATTTGGGGAACTGTAACCATTATCAACATAAATCGAAAGTCCCATAAATTCCCAAACCCACTCGTACGACTCGACAGAGACGCTGTATAACAATAGGACCAAACATAAACAATGGCTCAAGGCCAACAACCAAACCAACCTATACGCCAAAAGACTCAGGCAAACTAACTACAGGTAAATAGAACAATGCTACCCGGAATTCCCTCGGAATAGTTGGATGTCCAAGCACCGAAACCATTGATCACTCCACCTACAAGAGAAACCAAAGGACGAGAGTCAAAATACAGTGGAACGAAAATACAGGAATTCAAAACAAATTTTATTTTGAATAATCAAAAACAGCATTGGTTCCACTTACCTACTAGAGGAGCTGTAACCACTGCAACCTCAGATTGTCTTCCTGCTCACAAGGAGCCGAAGACTTTAGAACCAGAAAGAGGAACAGGTAAAATGAAATAGCAGAGAAGGAAAGCTTACCAGTCATGTTGGCAGAGAAATCGACGGAGAACGCCACCATAGTTTGCCGAGACCGTCAATGAGGCGAACTAGTACTGTAGAACGAGACCGGGAACCACATTCTCATAAACCGACACACAGAGGTAATAGTAGTGAAAACCCAGATAAAAAATCAAGCAGAGGACGCACAGAGGCAGAGACCCATAAAAAAATCGACAACAAAAAACTCAGGGACAGTCTAAACACAAGCAGAGAAACAAACCTTACCAGGTTTCCATAGTTCTGCAAACGACCGAGACACTTCCACAACAGAATTTGAACAAATGGAGCCGTGAAGACCGTCGCGAGCATGTAGCTCAACAGACTCGGAGCAACAAAACCCCGGACCAACTAAAAGAACCCTCATCAAAACTTGCAAACTACCAACTCGTGTCACAGAGAACCAAGGAAACAAGCTTCAAACAAATACAAAGCATCACAGAAGAGAATCACAGGAAATCACCAAGTCGCCGAGAGCTCACAGACGGAGGAAGCAGAAGTAACACAAAACCAAATGAACGCAAGGGTGGCGAAAACCTTATACCAAGGCGAGGTTTAGAATTCCAACATGGTACAAGTGTCCGCTCCACATACAACCAACGTACCTTACCGTAAAAACCTATTAATTAAGCCCAGATTGAAAATCAAGTTATATCAATCCGAAATCGGGTTAACATAAATATCAACTGACGGTACAACAACAGGTGGAAAGGAGCGATGGCGAGACCACGTGGGTTAGCCCCATCAAGATAGGTTGGGTGAAGAAATAGAATAAACAAGGAAGTTGATGTCGAAAAAGCCCCAACAAAGGAGAACACCAAAGTGTAGATGGAAGAATGAGACTACATCACCAAGGAAGGAGGAGAACTACATTATAAAGTTTGGAAACTAGGAAGAATAAAGAAGGTAGCAACAAAAAGTGCAGAGCAACAACATCATAAGAGAAGGACCTACTACAAAACAATGTTTGGGATCCAAAAAAGATGTGTTTCAACAACACATGATCACGAGACCATGAAATTTTTCACCTTGGGAGTATGATGTAGGATCATCTTGCCTCCAAGTCAAAACGGATTTTGACTAGGATAGGAGTATATTCATTACCGAGGGAGTTGGTTCCCTAATTGGATGCAATTATTTGTTTTTTTTATTTCCTATGTTTTTAGAGAATTCTAGAAAAAATATATATTTAGAAATACAATTGTAATCAAATTTATTCTTTGTGAGAAGTTTCGAGAAAATTGAGAGAGTTAGAGAGATTTAAAGATTAGTTAGATATTTTGAGAGAAATATCGATCTAGAGGATCTAGTTTAGGTGAGGACATAATGGATTTGAATTAGAATTTGGTTCTGGATCCTTTTTGTATAAATATGTAATTTTAAAAAGGAAATAGAGTAGAGAAGAGGTAGGAAAGAGATTCAAGAGAAGTTGAAGGCCAATTAGGGCAATAAGGTTAAGAAGGGTTTCATTGTTGTAATCACACGAGAAATGGCCTATTATAAATATGTTTGATAGTTTCATGATGTAAGTACTTTGTTCTAGTGCTTTGAGTTGGTTAAAGTTTATTCCATGTCATTATGTATAATTAAGTCATGTTAAATGAGTTATTAACCTTAAGTCCATATTGGGCATTCGCATGACATAAATATGTCGCTAAAGAATGTGTGGGGGGCGAGAGAAATGAATGTCTCATTATCATTAAAATGGAACCCTTGTTATGACATAAGGAATGAAGATTTTGATCATTGAACACAATTATATGATCAACGATGGTGAGTTACCAAAATCTCACAGGAATTGGAAGTTGGCAAATAAAGATAAAGACGGAGGTGAGATCATAGTTGTGTCTAAAGTAGACCAAGTATTCATAGAGTAGAGTGAAGTGACAATACATAGCTTTTTCAAAATTGCGATGGAAGTCCGTCAATTAACCAATGTCGGGAGAGAGAAGTGCCAAGTGACAAGCATCCATTCCAAGCAGTGTTTTAAAACTCCGACTCTGACTCCGACTCAGTCGAGCAATGACTCCGACTCCGACTCTAAAACGGTAATGACTCGTCCGGCTCGTTTTCAATGACTCAGTCTTTGTAAAAAATACGTTAAATATTTAGTTTTTTTATAAAAAAACATAATTTTGAAGATTTTAAACATAATTTTAAAGATTTTCATTCGTGTTTCCAAACACACAACATTATAATATAGATGGAAGAGGATATATGATCAAGTAGGCTCATGAACCAATCCATTATATCAAAATGGTACCCAATGGCAATACATAGTCAACTGTCATACATGATCAAAGACTCAAAACAAAAAACACATAACCAAGGAGGCTAGAAATGGCCTCTGGCCCTCTACAACAAAAGTAAACTGTGACGGTGACCAGACTCCAGTACTAGTACTATTGGGCCACTGGCTAGTAGCTACTGCCTGAGGAGCCAAGATCATGTCGATCAATCTCTGCATCATCATCATCAAACTCAGACAGGGGGCCCCATGGCTCCTCCTCATCATCATCATCTCCAACTGCAACTGTAGAAGTGGTACCACTAGCAGGCTGTGCAACTGCAGCAGATGCAAGCTGAGATAGAGTAGATATGCGGTTGCGCTTCTGTCGTGGCTGAGCAGAGGAAGCACCTACAACTGGAGTCCTTGCTGGCTGTGAGACTGAGGCTGGTGGATTGGGATCTGCATTCAACTGAACAACATGTTCAAGTTCAACTGATGTATCGATATCTAAATCTAAATCAAGATCCTCATCAGGATCAAACTCTGCTGGACGACTCTCCACTACCCAATCTGATGTTGGATCAATGTCTTCCAACACAATGGGATCTGAATCAGGTTTTTTGTTCAGCAAATGGTTTCGCTTGAGCCGAAGGTTGTATTGGACATAAACTAGATCATTTAACCGTTTTTGATCCAAACGGTTTCTCTTCTTTGTGTGAATCCTCTCAAAGACAGACCAATTGCGCTCACACCCAGATGCACTGCAAGTTTGACTCAAAATACGAATTGCAAACCTTTGCAATTCAGGAACATGGCCACCAAAGGCCTCCCACCATTGTGCTGCAAAACACATAGGAGTGTAATGAGTTAGCTCAACAAAAATTAAAATTACAAATTAGATCTAACTTTCAAATTATAAACGATTCAACAAACTTAAAAAAAAAAAGTAAAACTATTAAGAATTTGAAAATTGAAATTTTTTTTTACCTCGCTCATCTGCTTCTCTTGCAATCTTTGCTAGGTTCTTCCCAAAGGTACCTGCTGCATTGCTGAAGGTTGTGGCCTGTCGGTGTATCTCCAGCTGATCAGACTCCAATGGGATCATGTGATCAATGCAATCAATCAGTCCATCTCTGACCTCCCCCCTCAAAGCTCCTGACTCCTTAGCTTTTTAATGATACCGTGGGTTCAAAAAATACCCAGCTGCATGTATAGGGCGATGGAGTTGATTGTTCCATCTTTCATCAATGATT
>APFE030863246.1:0-68868 GCA_000404065.3 Pinus taeda | reverse complement strand
GCTATACCCATAATTGTTTTCATCTGCCACCAAGTTTATATTGTTCAGGCATAGAGGTTCTCTCTCGCCCTCGTGAGGTCCGAGTCGGGAATCCATGCGAAGTCCTCATCGACTTCCTCTGAGGTGACTACTCTACGAAGAACACTAGCTTGTGCTTCGAGGTTGGCTATCCGTTCTTGGGTTTTCGAGTTAACAACAACTCCATAATTCAAATTTGCGCACCTCGCAGAGGATTCGGCGTGGGTAGTGGGGGGAGAACCCAAGGAATTCCAATGAGAGGCTGCTCTACCTGAGAGGGATCTAGGCTAGAGCTGCGTTTTGGGGCCATGAGGAGGGCAGAGGGACCAGAGAGCCGAAACATATAGATAATAGGGGGGCGACGAAGGAGCCACAGAACAAGGATAACAAGGGAGAAACAGAGGAGCCATAAAACAGAGGGAATGACGAGGAGGGGAGGGGTAAGGGGGAAATAAATAGGGGTGGGAGGGCTTCAGGGGTTGAAGAGCTAAGGGAAGGGGAACTAATGAGAGGCTAGGGAGGTCTATGGGTTAGGGGGTGGAGAGTGTACCACATTAGGCTGAAGGGACAGAAGGGCGATGTCCTCACAGGAGAGAGGGGTTGCAGGTTGATTATCCAGCACAATTGTCCTACCAAGGATGGCGCTAAGTGTGTACACATCAATACCATCCTCCTCCCAATACTTAGAGCCTGCCTTGATGTGACTCAGGATTCTCGAACAATTATTGTTCATTTTTCTGGTTGTCCTTGACATTGATAGCTTTTCAGTGCTAATAGAGATTGCTTTCTTCTAGATCATGCCATGACCTGGATCTCAACCAAAGGGTCCCTGTCATCCCCTCATTGTCTAACCTGTGCGCAAGATTATTGTCATTCCTTCTGATGGCCTGGAAGTGTAATCCTTCCATAATGTCTATCTTATTTTTAATTCTTTGCATAATTTTGTTTAGGTGCCAATTATCCGAAACTTTGGCCACTTCAATGCCCTGCTGGAGCTTTTTACAGAACTAAGTGGCGAGAGTTGAATCCCCTTCCATTATCAAAGGGCTTAGCTTATGGCTTTTCGCGATGGTTATTTCGTGTTCCAAAACATGAAGTTTTTTGGCGTTATTAGTTGAAGAACCTACGTTACCCTCATAAATTCATATAATTTCCCCTCTTGCGTTTCTAAAGACACCTCCAAAACCAGTTGGGCCTAGGTTACCTTTGGCCGCCCCATCATTATTCAGCTTAATAGTTCCCATCTCCGAGGGCACCCATTTGTCATTCAAATTTCCTTTTTTGGTGATAGAGGTTACCACAGGGTCGCTTATCTAGTGGAGGTCCAACATGGAGAGAATTCTCACATCTGAGCTGCTGGGAGGACCGTTGGTGTTCGGAAGAGTGGAGTTGGCCACCGTCTCTTGAATGGAGCTCTTGATCTTAGATAAAGTGATTTCCTCCTAAGTTGATATGCCCCGGAAAATTCTTACGTTACGTTCCTTCCAGAGAGCCCAGCAAACCATTCCTGGGACGAGATTCCACGCGCTGTTCACCTGTGAGTGGGAGGAGAAGGAAGATCGACAGTTAGAGATGGTGTTGAGGATGGAAGAGGGATCCCAATCTGATCCTTTAAAGACTAAATGAACCCAATCCCAAAGTTTTGTTGCGTAGAGACATTTGTTTAGGAGATGGTTTGAAGTTTCTTCCCCTTGCTGACAGAGTTGGCATCTCGAGGGTCCAATAAAGCCTTTCTTCCAGAGATTCTCCCAAGTTAGAATTTGCCTGTGCAAGACAAGCCATAAGAAAATGGAAATTTTTGGCCAAAGTCTTATGTCCCAAATTGAATTCCATTTAGGGTCTGTTTGGAGTTGATTGTGATCAGCTACATATCTGTATGCTTCCTTAATATTGAAGTGACCCGCAATGTTTTTGCCCCTATGGATTTTGTCCTCAGAGGTGTCGTGGAGGATCTGTCTCTTTTGGAGTTCAGTTGAAAGCTCAGCCCAAACATGAGGATTGATGTGGGGAGCCCAGTCTTTCTTATCAATCCATTCTCCCCATTTGTCCCCTTCAGCACTAGTTTTCCAATAATGACAGACCCTACTCCTACCTTTGGATTGCATTTCGGATTTAATTGGTTGAAACTGATTCTTGTTGAGTTCACACCTTTGCTGCCAGGTATCTTCCCATAAGAGTGCCTTGTCTCCCTTACTGATTTCCTAGAAACTATGTTTTTCTATGATAGCTCAATTCTCCCATGCTTGATTCCAAATTACCAAACATTTGATGCTACCCTTGAGCCTTATTATTTGCTCTTGAGAGTGGGTGGGAGCATAATTAGCTTTCCATATGGTTCTCCAGGGGGAATTGGGGTTTTCTATCCATCTTCATTGAGTTTTAGCACCTCGGACCTTCCCAAGGAGCTCAGTGTCCCTGAGTCCCAGACCACTGTCTTTTTTGGGTCTACATATTTTGTCCCAAGCAACAAGAATCCATTTATGCTTTTTCTCTGACCCTCTCCATAAAAATTTCCTTTGTATATTCCTTATTTCATTAGAGATCACCTTTGGGGAAGCCAAAGTATAATAAAGATAGTTCGGGATTGCCTGCAAAACTGATTTTACCATAACAAGACGATCAACTAGATTGAGCAAATGGAAGGTCCAGTTGGCTAACCTCTTTTCTAATTTATTAATAAAAGCTTCCCACGTGGCCTAGGCCAGTGGTCTATCAGTAAAGGGAACCCCTAGATAATTGGAGGGGAGAGAGTTGATGGGGAAGTAAAGGATTCTAGAAATGTTCCTATGAATAGGCAAAGGAGTATTGAAGAAAAACAACTTAGACTTTTTGGGATTGATGGAGGTGCCATAGGCCATTGAGAAGTCAAACATAATGGTCCTGAAGGAGGAAGCTTCTTTGACAGTCATGAGACCCATAAGAACGCTGTCATCAATGAACTATTGGCGAGTGGAAGGAGGAGCAGAGGCATAAGGTTGGAGACTGGAGAGATCATTTTCCATAAAGGTCATTGAAATTGAGTGACTGAGCCCTTCAACCAAGATAACAAAGAGAAATTTAGAGATAGGGTCCCCCTGCCTGATGCCCCTGAAGAGGTGGAAGGGTTGTGTGGGGACGCCATTCAGGAGGATGGAGAAGAATGCTATAGTACTAGTGCCATGATCCATTTGATGTTATCTTTGTAGAACCCATTAGCTGCTAGAACTTCTCTCATGTAGGCCCAACTTACCTTATCGAAGGCCTTATACATGTATAATTGAATCATCATGCCAGGTTTTTTTTGCGAGTTAAGAGAGTGGATTAGTTCATGTGAGAGGGTGAAACTATCAATGATTTTCCTACCTTCCACATAGCCATATTGATGATGAGAGATAAGGAGAGGCAAGATAGATTTCAGACAATTGGCCAAGACTTTGGAGATGATTTTATAGATGACATTACAGAGGGCTATGGGCCTAAATTGTTGGGTTGTCTTATACTCTATCCATGACTAGCCCACATAGTTAACCTGGCGGTTAGAGGGGGGGGCGAATCCCCCCCTTCGTTGCCCCGATTGCATGATTTTGTGCATGATTTTCGGTTGGGTAGACCTAGCTATGGTTTTGTGTTTCACACATGGTTTTGGATGCAATGGTTTTCGGTCCATGGTTTTGGACACGATGGTTTTCAGTCCATGGTATTGGATGCTTTGGCATGTATAAATATGTATTGTAACATTGAAAGGAACATAATGAAAAAGCAAGTGGGTGGTCCTGGTTTTGGGATCAAGGGGAAAATCTTTGTGTATATGTGTTTTATGTGTTATGCTCTCGGATTGTTTATTTTTTTGTGTTTTAGAATTTGTATGCATGTAATTTCTGTACGGGGTTAAAACCTACATTTGGTATCAGAGTTGTTTTGGCTTCAAGAGGACGCCTTTGTTACTGAGGGGTTTCACTCAGCCCTGTGGTAGACCCTGTTCAGTGGGAGATCTGCAAGATCGATTCTGGTGGTGAAAGAGGATGGCAAGCAGTGGAAAGATAGAGATCGAGAAATTTAATGGTCAGAGTTTTGAGTTATGGAAACTCAAGATGGAGGATATGTTGGTGGATAAAGATCAGTGGGTCGCAGTAGATCTAGGTACTAAACCAACGGTAGTATCTGATGAAGAATGGAAGAAGTTGGATTGGAAGGCTAAGAGCACAATACAATTGTGTGTCTCAGATTCAGTATTGCTGAATGTATCAGGGGAAGCTACGACGAAGGCTTTGTGGGACAAGTTAGGGACTTTGTGCCAATCTAAGTCTCTAGTGAATAAATTGTTCCTATGGAAAAAGATGTATAACCTGAGGATGAAAGATGGAGACTCGGTGACAGAACATTTGAATGCATTTAACACTGTGGTAATTCAGTTATTATCTATTGATATTAAAATTTCAGATGAAGATAAGTACATTAGTTTGTTGTGTTCTCTACTAGATTCGTGGGATAGTCTGGTTATTGCAATAGGTAGCAATCCAACTACCTTGCAGTTTGATGAAATAGTCTCATCCTTGCTAACAGAGGAGATGAGATGGAAAAGTATGGAGAGCCAGAATGGTGATGCCTTGTCTGTACGAGGATGGTCTCAGGACAGAAACAAAAATAAGTCATCAAGTGGGAGATCTAAATCTAGAGGTAGATCTAAATCTCTAGGAAAACCTATAAAGGTGGTGTGCTGGAAATGTGGAAAGGAAGGGCACTACAAAAGGGACTATAAATCTAAAGCTCCTAACAAAGGAAAGGGATCTGATGATGCTCCTTCTACAGAGGCGAAAACCACCTCAGATGAAGGTGGGGATGTGTACTTGGATTCTTCAAGTAGACATGTAGATCATGAGGCATGGTTGATTGACTCAGGTGCATCCTTTCACTTCACTCAACATAGAAAGTGGTTTTGCGAGTATGAGAAATATGATGGTGGTGATGTCTTCTTAGGGGATGATAGGAAGGCTAAAATCGTTGGTCGTGGAAAAGTAAAGTTGAAGTTGCAAGGTGGAAGGGTTAGAACACTTCCGGGTGTTTTGCATATTCCTGTGTTGGCCAGAAATCTGATTTCCATAAGCAAGCTGGATGATGCAGGTGTCAAAACAGTGTTCGAGAAGGATACCTGCAAGATGGTTCGGGGAGCACTGGTATTGATGTGGTTGGAACTCTGTACAAGCTACAAGGTAGCATTGTTGTTGATGGGTGCAACAGTTCTGTGGTTCCTGAAAGTGGAGCAGAAAATCTAGTGGTCTCTAGAGAGAAGACCATACTGTGGCATGAAAGGCTTGGACATATTGGAGAGAAGGGCCTTCGAATACTTCACAGTAAAGGTATGGTAGAAGGTATGAGTAATAGCTCTCTGGATTTTGATTTCGGTGAAAATTATGTATATGGGAAGCAGAATCGGGTGAGTTTCCCCTCTTGTGGTAAGAGGGCGAAACATATATTAGAGCTTGTGCACAATGATGTGTTTGGACCTGTGAAGGTTCCATCACTGGGTAAGTCTGTGTACTATGAATCATTTATAGATGACTTCTAAATGAATCCATGGATATATTTCCTTAAGAAGAAATTTGAAGTCTTTGACAGGTTTAAATAATTTAAGGCTCTGGTGGAAAATCAGACAGAGAAGAAGGTAAAGGTGTTGAGGATAGATAACAGTGGAGATTTTTGTAATAAGGAATTTGAAGAATTCTATAAGAGGTGTGGTATAGCACGGTAGAAGACTACTCCATATACACCTGATTAAAATGGAGTTGCAGGAAGAATGAACAAGATGTTGATGGAAAGGTCAAGAAGCATGCTCAATGGTGCCAGGTTAGGACAAGAATTCTAGGCAGAGGCGGTGGAGACAACATGTTACCTAGTCAACAGTTTACCTTCATTAGCATTGGAGGATAAGACTCCACAAGAGGTATGGACTGGTAAGAAACCCTCTCTTTCACATCTGAGGGTATTTGGATGTGATGCATATGTACATGTTCCAAAGGAGAAAAGAACCAAGTTGGATATTAAATCTAAAAAGTGCATCTTTATTGGGTATAAGGATGATTTAAATGGTTATAAGCTTTGGAACCCAGTAACAAGGAAGGTTGTGTACAACAGAGATGTGGTGTTCAGAGAGGTGAAAGTTGTTATTAAACATGAATTCCCATCAAAGGAACCTGTGAAGATAGAGTTTGAGCTAAAGGAGGAAGAATCAGACTCTACAACAGAGGAGGAATCAGAAGATGAAGAGCCACAAACTTTGAGTGTGAGAAGATCAGTTCAAGAAAGAAGGCAACCAGAAAGGTATAATCCATCTGCTTTCTGTTCAAATTTTTCTTTATCTATTACTGATGTTGATCCTAGAACTGTGAAGGAAGCAATAGATTCAGAGGACGGAAGACTCTGGAAAGAGGCCATGGTTGATGAAATGGCATCTTTGTACAAAAATGAGGCTTGGGATCTGGTGGTGTTGCCAGTTGGAAGGAAACCCATTGGCAGCAAATGGGTGTTGAGGAAGAAGACAAATGTAGAAGGAAAGGTGGAGAAATACAAAGCTCGGTTGGTAGCAAAAGGTTATTCCCAGGTGCCAGGAATTGATTTTGGTGATATTTTTTCTCTTGTTGCCAAGGTAGCTTTTATTAGATTACTTTTATCTGTTGTTATTTCTTTTGATTTTGAGGTAGAACAAATGGATGTGAAGACAACATTTCTTCACAGGGATCTGGAAGAGGAGATCTACATGAAGCAACCTGACGGTTTTTTCGGTGAAGGGTAAGAAAGAAATGGTATGCAAGTTAAAGAATTCTTTGTATGGGTTAAAACAGTCACCCAGGATGTGGTATCAGAAATTTGATACATTTATACAGGGACTTAGCTTCACTAGAAGCAAAGTAGATCAATGTGTGTATTTTAAATTAATTGGTGATCATGTTATTTATCTGGTCCTGTATGTGGATGATATGTTGCTGGTTGGAAATTACAAAGAAATTATCCAGGATTTGAAGACCTAATTGTCCTCCAAATTCAACATGAAAGATCTTGGTGCTGCAAACTACATTTTGGGCATGGAAAATAAAAGAGACCGGGAAAAGAGGAAGCTCTGGTTAAACTAGAGGAAGTATGCCGAGACAATACTACAGAAGTTTAATATGCAGGATAATAAACTGGTGAAGGTTCCTATTCCTGTAGGTGTGAGGTTATATGTTAAATAGTCTCCCAAGACACAAGAAGAGGAAGAGGACATGTCCTGTGTTCCATATGCAAGTGTAGTTGGTAGGCTGATGTATGCAATGGTCTATACTAGACCAAACATTACACATGCAGTGGGAGTATTGAGCAGGTTTATGTCATAACCAGGGAAGGAGCACTGGACAACAGTGAAGCAGGTTTTCAGGTATTTGTGTGGCACTAGTGATTATGGTTTGTGCTACAAAGGAAGACCAAGATTGGACAGAGTGTTGGATATTTGTGGCTTTGTGGATGCAGACTGGGCTGGAGATCTGGATCAGAGAAGATCTACAAGTGGGTATGTGTTTAACCTATTTGGAGGTGCAGTTAGTTGGATGAGTAAGAAACAATCTGTAGTGGCACTATCAATTACAGAGGCAGAATACATGGCAGCCACTCATGCAAGCAAGGAAGTAGTTTGGTTGTAGAGATTGTGTTCAAGTATGGGGTTAGTACAGGGAGCTATAAGAATAGACTGTGACAGCCAAAGTACAATTTTCTTGGCAAAGAACCCTGCATATCATTCAAAGATGAAGCACATTGATGTTCAATATCACTTTGTGAGGGATATGATAGAAGACAAAAAGGTGTTGCTGGTAAAGGTGGACACTTTGAAGAATATTGCAGATGCATTCACAAAATCTATGAGCCCTGAGAAGTTCTCTTGGTGTAGAGAAACAATGGGCATTGCAGGGCTAGATAAATGACTAAGCTCTCATGTGGCCCCATGTGCAAAGAAAACAACAAGTGGGAGAATGTTGGGTTGTGTTATATTCTTTCCTGGACTAGCCCATGTAGTTAACTGGGGGGTTAGAGGGGGGGCAAAGCCCCCCCTTCATTGTGCCGATTGCATAGCAGGGGGGGGTCACAGGGGTTTTGAGGGGTGCAGGTTAACCCCCCTCTATGGGGTCCAGGGCAGTGCCCCGGAAAATTTTGTTTTGGACCCTATATTAGGTTGGGCGGACCTACCTATTGGTTTTGTGCATGATTTTCGCACATTGGTTTTGGATGCGATGGTTTTCGGTCCATGGTAGGGAAAACAATATCAATACCAAGTAATTAGTAAAAATAAATATGAAGCACTACAAAAAGTACAGAAGACCCTCCCTCAGATAACAAGAGTGAAGAAGAAACTATTGGAAGTATCCAAAACTTAGAAAATCAAGAACAAGGGGAATGGTTTTTCAAGCTATAATTCTTGTGCATCCTGAAGATAGCCTAAAACCACATTCATAACCAAATGGGGAACATATGCTTACCATAAGATGTCTTTTGGATTGATAAATGCTCGACCTACATTCCAAAGAGCCATGGATATCACTTTTAATGGTTTGATCAATAAATCAATTGTTGTGTACTTTGATGATATTATAATCTTATTCAAAAAAGAAGAATAATCAACTTGATGACCTAAAACAAATCTTTGAAAGATGCATAAAATTTGGAATCTCTTTAGCTCCTAAGAAGTCATTCTTTTCTCTTAGTGAAGGTAAGCTTCTTGGCTTTATTGTTTCCAAGGAATGAATTTTCATAGACCCGGATAGGATTAAGGTGATTTCAGAAATTCCCTTGCATCGAACAAAAAATCCATGCAACCCTTTCTTGGTGAGACCATTTTTGTCAAATGAGTTGCCCTTGATTTTCACAAATTATATTGCCTTTACAAACCATGATAAAATAAGGTAGTGTACAAATGGGGACAAACTAAAAGAAAGTCTTTTGAATCAATAAATAAATCCATCATAGATGCTCCTTCGTTATCAACACCCAATTTTTCTAAAGAATATGTTCTATATAATTTTTCTTCTGAACACTCCTATGTAGCAGTTTTGACCCAACCAAATGAAGAACAAGTTGAAGCTCCCATTGCCTTCTTTAGTTCTAATCTACAAGGAGTTAAATTAAACTATTCAGAAGTTAAAAAACAAGATTATGCGGTTTTTAAGTCAATAAAACATTTCATACCTTTTCTCTTGAATTTACATATGAAAGTAATTGTCCCTTTCCCAATAGTTAGACAATCTCTTATTTAGAGAGGATTAGGAATACTTTATTATTTTTTTGGACAGGGAAAAGATATTCAAAATGGTAAAATATCTTTATTTAGAAATAAATAACAAATAAAACGATTTATAAATTATTTCGTGAGGATTAAGAAATGTGTGAAATTGAAATAATTATTAAATAGTGATTTAACAATTATTCCAAAAGTAGGATTAAAGAATAATAAACAAATAATGATTTATTTAATTATTCCTAGGTGATTAAGTCAAATTTGACAAGGAATAGTTATCAAATAATGATTTAATAATTATTCCTAGAGAAAAATATATAAATAATGATTTATTCAATTTTTTTTTGGTCAAGTAAGAGTGGAGCCTTCAATTAACCGAAAAAATATTACATATCGTACACGTCTTTACAAGTGTAAAGACAAGCAAAAGATAGACCCATTGCTGGTTAACAGACAACAGGGTCATCAAAACTCAAAATCATATATCGCATCGCGGAGTTACAAAGACCCAAAAGCATATGCACATAGGATTCCCGACATGCGATGTGCGATTTCCCTTTTCCACCGTTGATCTCATCTGCCAGATCAACAGCTGTTGCAAGATCTCATCGCACCATCATGTGATTTCATTGCTCTTGCATGCGATATGCGAAAACAACTGGACTTGAAAAAAAATTGAAACCATGCCAAATATATTCTAGGTTCTGCATGCCTAAGCCTCATCGCTCAATCTCCACCATCCAGCTTGTCGTCAATCTGACAGTTTATACTTCCTCCGATCAACTGAGCTGCTCAGTGATCCAGTGCTATATATCAAAACCCATTTGATTTGATAGTCCATAATGACATTGCATCGGACCACTTACATGACATTTAACATCCTTACGAAGCCGATAAGGATTAAACCACTTTAATGTATAAATTTTCGGGTTCGCCCTTGAGGTTAACGTTCGATCCCTTTACGGCTTGATATCCATTGGATGACAAAGGCTATTAAATCCTATGATCTGCGGCCCTTCATCTTAGTATACTAGTTAACCAAATCTCGACCCTCGTAGTTGACTATGATGTAAGCATTGACTATGGGATCGATGGTTAGGATTTACTGCGGCATTTCAAACAAGCTCTAGGACTCCTGCTCTCTCCTACTCCTGCCAATCTACTAATCACCGTCGATCCACACTGTCGATCTAATGGTCCATATCGATTCTCGACTTTCAACATCCACCAGTAATTAGATTGAATCTTCGTTGTTCATTTCTTTGCTCCATCTTATGCGACTTTATCATGGTTGCCTATCATGAACAAAACTCATCCATTGATCATGTAGATCCAATGGTTACTATGCATCAACGCTTCACTTCTTCGCTCTTCTCCTCATTTGAGTTTTTACACTTGGGAGTTACTGCGACACTTTAACCAGGCTCAAGGGCTTTTGCTCTCTCCTCCTTCCACTAGTCTTCCTCCTAATCATTGTTCATGGTCTGGAAGTGCTCCATATCCTTGGAAGCCTAACGTTGACAATCATCACGTAGTTTACCAGAGGGTATAGAATCCCAATCGTACCAAATATAGCTTTCCTTACATAACACTCCTTCATTCGCCAGACGATCAACTAACATGTTAGATTTTCTTTGCACATGAACGAAGCTGACGGTTCTCAAGATTCGCAAGTGGAAATGAATACATTGAAAGACCTGTTATAGCCTCCAATGTTTCGAAACTTTTCCAAGTGCCATTCCATTACACATTTTCTTGGCCGCATTAATGACCAATTCAGAGTCAGCTTCAATGATGGCATTGTGTAATTTTGACTCTACGAGGATTTCCAGGCACTGCTCAATGCCATGAGCTCTGCCATGTTATTAGTTGCAGTTCCCAAATGACTGTGAAAGATATCCTTTATGTGCCTCTGCTCATCTCTTATGACACCACCCAATCCAACCATCCTTGGGTTGCCCTTAGAAGCCCCGTCTATATTGATTTTAGAAAAACCATGAGGAGGAGGTTACCAGATATCTTTACTAGCAATTGTTTTTCTCACACCCTTGTCAGTGCCTTGGGGAACCAGAGAATGGAGACCCAATTGCAGTAGTATGCTAGTATCCTAGGGTGATGGATGGTCCTCAATAATTTTCCACATTAGGGCTCCTACTGTATCTTTAAGTTGTCATAGAATTTGGACAATGATGTTCTGGGTCAAGCCTATTTTGTTCTTGAAAATCCTGCCATTGCATTCTTTCCAAACATCGCAGATAATAAAGCATGGAACTAGAGTCCAAGCCTTGTTATTGATTTCATTACCTAAGAAGTCTTTCCTCCAATTCTTCAAAGTGTTGGTGATGATATGGAATTTATCCAGGACAAAGAATTAAAGGTATTACAGACTTATGTGCATGGATGTGCCTATGTTACCTTATGCAACAGATCGATAAGATTGAAAAATACATAGACACTAAGGCAGTTAGAGAAAAACATAACAGGAAAACATGTAAGAAAACAAGTTTAATAAGGAGTTCACCCAATGCTCCTGGGCTACATCTCCTGGTCCAACCTTCAGTGGTGGCCTCTCTATTATGTTTTCAAACAGAGTTTTTACAACAGTGGAATCAATTCGAGTCTCACTAAATAGATGAAGATCAGTAGGACTGGAGTACACAGACTCTCCTTACTGAAACTCGACCTCTAATGGTCACAATAGTGTGAGCCCAACCTAAGTCTAATACATGACAAGCCTATGCCGAGGAGTCCTCTTGAACCTCTCAAGCCTTCTCTGGAGTACACAGACTCTCTGACTCTCTTTGGCTCTATTTGGCTCGATGCTGCCTTCAAGTCAACTCGGCTTCTACCCTCTGTTCTCTACTCTTAGCTTTTTGTAGCTAACTAACTCCTTTATTCATCGCTGCCTCTTCTGTTACTGCTTGCTCTACTTCTGTCAGTTCATGGCTTTAAACCAATCTGTTCTTTGACTGTTCATTTTCGCTTCCTGACCTTTTGGTTTCCTTACCTCTATCTATCTGAATTCCTCTGCTCTGTGTCATCATCACCGAGTAACGCCACGTAGGGAGGTGGCCACATGTTTCCTAACGAACTAGGTGTCAGATTCTTTGAATCATTTTTGAATAGCCATTAATTCTATTTGCTTCAAAATCGACTGCGAATCATGAATCGTTTGCCAACTCATCATCCACATCAGACTTCAAATCCCCTGTCATCTTTCTTTTTGACTTTTCAAATCCGGTCAGTCATCGGGACGTATCTCTGTCGTTGATCTGGGCCCCCCAGATCCTACAATCATCCTTCATATCGAGCAGACAAGTTGCACGATGTTTACCCGTCCGATGTGGGTGGTTTTCTCTCTCATCCACCGGACACGTGTCGCTCGATGTGTGGCATCAAGCGGAACTCAGGCAAATCTGCTTACCACCCTAAGGCCTTCCGATATCCTGTCAATTTATGGAATCCTACTCTATGGAACTGAATGCGTTACATTTTCTGATTTTATAGTGATTTCGTGTCCGGGTGCTTTGGGGCTTTCCTTCACTAAGGGGGACGCCCTTCGATATGCAATTAGTGCTTTAGTGCTAATCGCGTATCAAAAACCACCCCCGTTTCTTGATTTGGCCTCTGTGTTTTGCCAGTTTGTGCCAGTGCACGTTACCATGGGCCAACAGTCTGCGGACTCAACTAAGGGTCCTCGTTGCTATGCTATGGCTACAACTGCCATTGTTACGAGGATTCCTTCTGATAGCTTTTGATTTTTCTTGGACTTGAACCTTTTAGCATAATTTGAAACAGTCATGAAAACTTAGAGAGAGATTTAGGATCCAATTTGGATCATGACCTTCCCACTGAAGAAGCTTTTGGACCACCAAAAGTCGGTTTTATTTTAAGCATCAATCAAGTGAGGGTATTGCTTCCTCGCTTGCTCAATTTCTATCCATTTCGCACTACTTGGCTTTGAACCTTTGAGTCCAATCCTGAGGTACTCAACATCCCCTCTGCACATAGTTCTTACCTTCCTGTCCAGAACTGTATCTTCCGGAAATTCATTAAGATATTCAGGAAACATATCATCAATAGAAGGCAATTGACTCTGCTCTTCGGGATCTTCGATTAATGAAGGTTCAAATAGTCTCAAGCTGTCTGCATTAACAACTAAGTAGATGTGCATGTAAGCTGGTAAATGAAGGCGAGAAGCATCTTCATAAATTTTCTCAAGTATTCTGAAAGGTCCATACCTTATCGGCTTCAACTTCTTACATTCACCTTGCATTCTATCTTTGTTGATATACAACTAGACTTGATCACCAACTTGGAAACTATGCTCCATCTGATGCTTGTCATGCCTAGCCTTGTACTTGGCTTGGCTCTTTTCCAGCTGTTCCTATACTACCTGGTGAATCTCTTATATTTTTTCAATGAACTTGGTTTCCTTGTCCACATCACTGTGTCCATCAACTGCTATGTCTTTACCGAAGACAAAATCCAAGGGAGACCTTGGTGTGAAGCCAAAACAGGTCTCAAAAGGATATCTCTGTGTAGAAGAATGTTTAGCTCAGTTGTAAGCATGCTGCACATAACATAAATGTTCATCCAAAGTTTGGGATGCTTGCTCCAATAGCCTCTGAGCAACTGGATCACTGTCCTGTTGAGCACTTCTGTTTGGTCATCTGTTTGCAGATGAAAAGTAATGCTTTTCTTCAGCTTGGTGTCCATCAATTCCCACAAACTTGACCAAAATATCCCAACAAATCAGGTAGCTTGATCAGATATTATGGAAGTGGGTAATCCAAAATGAACCGATACATGCTGAAAGAACAACATTGCAGTTTGTTCAACTGTAATCTGTTTGTTACAAGGTATTAAGATACACATTTTGTTGAAGCTGTCCACAACAACATATAAATAGTCATGACCTTTCCTAGATTTAGGCAGTCCTCCGACAAAGTCCATGGAAACACTTTCCCAAAGATGAGAAGGAACTGGTAGTGGAGTGTACAAGCCTAGTTTTCTATTGTTGGGCTTGCATTTAGCACACATGGCACACCCTCTTACATATCTAGAAACTGTCTCATTCATTTTTGGCCAATAACAAAATCTTTGCAGCTGTGCAACTGTGTTACTTACACCAAAGTGACCTGATATTAGAGAAGTGCGTGCTTCTCGAATTATCTTTACTCTTTCAGTCTGTGGAATACATAGCTTCCCAAAATGATACAAGAGTTGGTCCTTAACATGATAATTCAATTCTTCTACTTGTTCGCCTTGACATAAAGTTGCATATACATCTTTAAAATCTATATCTTGAGCATATTGTTCAATGTAGCTTTCATGCAATACTGAATTATGATTAAGTATAGTAGATGCATTTATAATCGGTCTGGACAACATATCTGCAACTTTATTGTGTATGACCTTTTTATATCTGATGACTAAATGAAACTGTTGTAGAAAACCTATCCATCTATAGTGTCTTGATTGCTGCAACTTAGTTTGGGAGTGTAGATATTGAAGTGGTTGATGATTAGCATGGATAACTGTCCCTTTGCCCATTAAGTAATGTTTCCACTTTTTCACACTCTGTACTAATGCATACAATTCTTTATCATATGTGGGATAGTTAACTATTGCAGAATTAAATGTCTTAGAATGATAACATATGGGTTTACCGTGTTGCATCAACACTGCTCCCATGGCATAGTCACTAGCATCTATTTCAATCTCAAATGGTCTTTGAAGATCGGGCAGTTCTAGTACTGGTGCTGTACTAATCTTTTCTTTCAAGGTGTCGAAGGCTTTCTGTTGTTTGCCTCCCCACTGAAACACCTTGTTCAATCCTGTTAAAGCATGTAATGGAGCTGCAATTAAGGAAAAATTAGAAATAAACTTTCTCCAATATTGTGCTACTCCTAAGAAGCTTCTAACTTCTGTAGCAGATTTGGGTTTAAGCCAGTTTACAATGACTGCAACCTTAGAGGGATCTATCTACAATTCACCACCCCCTACTATATGTCCCAAATTATTCAAAGATGTTTTGCCAAATTCACATTTTGAGAGTTTTACATAAAGATTTTCTCTTTTCAAAACATCTAGAGTCTGCTTAACATGCTTTAAATGTTCTTCCCACATTTTGCTAAATATAAGAATGTCATCCAGATATACAATAAAAAAATCATCAAGAAAAGGTTTGAGTACATCATTCATTATTCTCAGGAAAGTAGTAGGAGCATTAGTTAAGAAAAAAGGCATAACCAACCACTCATACAATCCCTTCTTTGTTTTGAAAGCAGTCTTCCATGCATCATGTTCTACAACTCTAATCTGATGATATCCACTATGCAAGTCTAACTTGGAAAAATAAACAGCTTCCTTTAATTGATCTAATAGATCATCTATGCGAGGAAGGGGATAACAATTTTTTATTGTTATCTTATTCGGTGCTTAGTAATCAATGCACATTCTCCACGAGCCATCTTTCTTTCTCACCAAAACAATTGGCGACCCACATGGTGAGTTGCTAGGTTTGATGAACCCCTTCTCGAGCAACTCCTGCACCTGCTTCTTGATTTATGCATTCTCTAAAGCGGACAACTTATACATTCCAATGTTAGGCAATGGAGCATCTTGCTGCAAATTAATATCATGCACTATTTCCTTTTTGGGTGGCAGACCTTTAGGTTCTTGAAACAAGATATCATATTCTGAAACAACTTTTTCTAAATCAGCTTGTTGTTTAGCATCACAACCCTCAAATATATTGGTTTTATTTGGTTTCTTTTCCTTTACAACCATCAATAAAAATTGTTTGCATGAATTTACAATTTGTTTCATCTACCCTGAGTTTATGAGAGTATACTTATTCTTGAGCTTATGAGCTCTTACAAAGTATTCGATTCCATCTTTAACGAGTAGATACTTGTTCTGAACTCTATAGAAAATAGCTTTTCTATCATACAAGTAGGGACTTCCTAAAACAATTCTACATATATCCAAAAGAATCATATCTAACTCAACCTCATCTACAAATGCTTGCCCAAAAGAAAACTTAAGTGTACATTGTCTAGTCACTTGTAGTTATGCTTTATCACTTAACCAACCTAATGGGTATGGTTTCTTGTGAGGTGTAGTCAGTAATCCCAACTTATTTACAATTGATTCAGAAATTAAATTTACTTGTGAGCCACTATCAGACAAAGTATAAATCTTTTGATGTTTGGAAATGACTCAAATATGGAAAAGTTCATGTCATTTTCTCTCATTTTCTTCATCATTAATGGATTGTGCAGAATTACTAGTAGATGCTTTAGAATTTTTACCTTTTATACTTGTGGCTGCAATGGTTGTTTCATCTCCTGAGTTCGACCCCAAATCTTTCTGAATAGCTGTAGCAGTCTTCTTCTTCTTGCCCTTGAACTTCTTAGGTCTCAGCTTCAGATGCAAAATCTAGCAGTGTTCATCATCATGCCCATCCTTTTTACAGTAAGTGCATGGAGACTTTGCCTTTTGTGCAGTATTGGCCTTCCTTTCTTTCCATTTCTATTTTCTTTTCTCCTTATTCTTGCTTGCAATGGGCTTGGATGATCCTCCAACTTTTGGGTTCCCATTCTTTCCTCTAGATTCTAGATGCGTAGCTTGAACAAATACCTCATCTATACTAGTGGGATTAAACATGAGGATAGTGTGCTTCATGTAGCTGTGTAGACCACCTATCTACTTCAACAGAGTCTCGAGTTAGTCTAATGAAACTCCTAGAATCAAAGCTCTCTTCCTAAATTCTTGGGTGTAACCCTATACACTTTGCCCCTTCAATTGGTGAAGAGTTTGCCTCATCATGGCTTGCTGCATGTGAGCTAGTGGATAGAACTGCTTTTTGATTGCAGGAACAAATTCACTCCAGACATAAAGAATCTTACCATGTTTCTTCATGTCAGCTTTTGTCTTGCCTTCCCACCATACCAAGACAGTGCCTCCAAGGCATAGGCTGGCCAGCTGAATCTTACTCTCATCTGAGTCGATACTCTGCACTCTGCAATAAACATCAATTTGTCTGATCCAGTTATCCAGCTTTTCTGCATTCAACTCTCCATCATATATGGGTAAATCAAATTTAACATCTAATTTGATCAAAGATGTCTACTTTTTAAGTTCAGGGCTATTAGTAGGTGTGAGAAAGTTTTCTTCTTTCCCTTTGCCTTTTGAGTGGTCATGGACGAGAGACTCTTATTCTTCTTTATCTTGTTTGGAGCCTAATGAATCCTCATCTTTATGTTTCCTAAAGTCCCTATACATTTCCTCTACCATGGACCTAATGGCCAGGAAACTATCTATGAATTGAGGGTCTGGCCCCAAGGGACTTTCCTCTAACATTTTCTTTTGAGGATAGACCCTTCCAATTTCTGGGTTATTCTCAACCAACTCTCCTTCTCCTAATTTAAGCTTTGATCTAGTTAGCATTCAACAGCAAAATCAAGCACAAGCTTTTCTAACCTTAACAACCTTAAGCTCTGATACCACTTGATTTGAAATCACCCTTAGATGACCTCAGGAAATAATGAAGGTATTACAGACTCATGTGCTGGGGTGTGTCTATGTTATTTTATGCAATGGATTGATACGATTGCAAAATACACAGACACTTGAAATAGTAAGAGAAATAGTAAACAAATACAAAACACAATAAATTTACTAAGGAGTTCACCCAATCCTCCTGGGCTACGTCTCCTGGTCTAGCCTTCAATGGTTACCTTTTCTATTGTGTCTTAAACTAGAGTTTTTATAATAAGGAGCTCAATTTGAGTCTCACTTAACAGATGATGATCGGTAGGGTGGTACTTGGATCCCCCAAGCCTCTAGAGTACACAGACTCCCCCTTACTGAGTCTTGACCTCAACTCGTCTTAGTGGTATGAGTCCAATTTGGTACTCAATACCTGATAGGTATACACAGAGGAGTCGCTTGAACCTCTCAAGCCTTCTCTGGAGTTCACAGACTCTTGGACTCTCTCTGTTCTGTCTGCTCGATGATGCCTTTATTCTGCAGGTCAGATCAGCTTCTATGTTCTCTGCAATTCACTTCTTTCACTACTTATGTTCCCCCTGCTCTTTGTCTGTTCATGGCTTAAAGCCAATCTGCTCCGTGACTGTTCATTTCCCTTCACGGCTCTCTAGATTGCTTGCCTCTGTTCACTGGAATTCCCCTGCTCTGTGTCATCATCACTGTGTAACATTTCGCAGAGAGGTGGCAACTTGTCTCCTCACGAAATGAGTGTCAATTCTCTTTGAACGATCATTATTTCCGTTACTCCAAGGTTGCCCATGAAACTGATTCTTCTACCAGCTCAGTGGCCATGTCAAACCTCAAATATCATGTACTTCAGTCTATTTCCCCATCAAATCCGGTCATACATCGGGTTGGTTCTCCGCCATTGATCTAGAGCCTCCAGATCCTATGGTCTTTGTCTATATCGCGCGAGTAAGTTGCTCGACTGTTACTCACACGATGTAAGCAGATTTTCTCTCTCATCCGCTGGACATGTGTCACCCGGTGTGTGACATCACACTGAACTCAGCCAAACCCACTTATCGCTCGAAGTGCATGCGATATCCTGTCGGTTTTGGGTGCAGGACCCGCCTTCTAACAATTTCCACACTGTTTCCCGTTTTCCTCGTGACCGATCACTCGGGGCTTTACTTCATTGAGAGTTTTACCCTGTGATACGCAATTTGCGCTAATTGCATATCAGAAACTGCCTCTATTTTTGGATCTAGGCTTCTGATTGCCAATTTGTGCTAATGTGCGGTCTCCATGGGCCAACGGTCAGCACGCTTTGACCGAGGGTCCTTGTTGTTCCATGCTGGCCACAAATTGCCATTGTCCAGAGGTCATTTCTGATAAGCTCGTTATTCATAACATTTTGAAGCCTAACATAATTTGAAACAGCCATGAAAATGTTTAAGGATCCAATTCGGATTAGAGAATGTGAACCCAGAGATTGGAGGATCATCAAAACCCACTGCAAGCAAGAACAAGGAAAAGAGGAAGCAGAAATGGAAAGAGAGGAAGGAAAATTTTGTACAGAAAGCCAAACCTTCATGCACTCACTGTAAGAAGGATGGACATGATGATGAGCATTGCTGGTCTTTGCATTCGGAGCTGAAACCCAAGAATTTCAATGGCAAGAAGAAGAAGACTGTTGCTGCTATACAAAAATATTTGGGGTCAGACTCAGGTGATGAAACAACAATCACAGCTACAGGTATAAAAGGTAAAAATCTGAAGCATCTACTAGTAATTCTGCACAAACTGTTGATAGTGAAGAAAATGAGAGGAAAAGGCATGAGCTTTTTCATATTAGATTTATTTCCAAACATCAAAAGATTGAGACTTTATTGGATAGTGGCTCACAAGTAAACTTGATTTCTGAAGCAACTGTAAAGAAGTTGGGATTACTAACCACACCTCACAAGAAGCCATATCCATTAGGTTGGGTATGTGATAAAGCAAAGCTACAAGTGACTAGACAATGTAAACTTAAGTTTTCTTTTGGGTCAACATTTGTATATGAGGTTGAGTTAGATATTGTTCCCTTGGATATATGTGGAATTGTTTTAGGAATTCCTTACTTGTATGATAGAAAAGCCATTTTCTATAGAGCTGAAAATAAGTATGGACTCGTTAAAGATGGAATAAAATATATTGTAAGAGCTCATAAACTCAAGAATAATTATACTCACATACACTCAAGGTAGATGAAAAGAATTGTAAATTCATGCAAGCAATTTTTACTGATGGTTGTAAAGGAAAAGAAACCTGATAAAACCAATGTATTTGAGGGCTGTGATGCTAAACTGAAATCTGATTTAGAACAAGTTGTTTTAGAATATGATACCCTATTTCAAGAACCTAAAGGTCTGTAACCCAAAAGGGAAATTGTACATGACATTCATTTGCAGCAAGATGCTCCATTGCCTAACATCGGAATGTGCAGGTTATCCGCTTTAGAGAATGTTGAGATCAAGAAGCAAGTACGGGAGTTGCTCGAGAAAGGGTTCACAAGACCAAGCACATCACCATGCAGATCTCCAATCATGTTGGTGAGGAAGAAAGATGGTTCGTGGAGGATGTGCATTGACTACAGAGCACTGAATAAAATAACGATCAATAATCATTATCCCCTTCCTTGCATAGATGATTTATTAGATCAGCTGAAAGAAGCTGTTTACTTTTCCAAGTTGGACCTACGTAGTGGTTACCATCAGGTTAGAGTAGCAGAGCAAGATGCATGGAAGATTTCTTTCAAAACAAAGCAAGGGTTGTATGAATGGCTAGTTATGCCTTTTGGCTTAACTAATGCTCCTGCCACTTTCATGAGAGTAATGAATGATGTACTCAGGGCTATTATTGATGATTTTGTAATTGTATATTTAGATGACATTCTTGTTTTCAGCAAAACATGGGAGGAACATTTGAAGCATGTAAAGCAGACTCTAGATGTTTTCAAAGAAGAAAAACTCTATGTTAAATTATCAAAATGTGAATTTGGCAAAACATCTTTGAATTATTTGGGTCATATTGTAGGGGGTGGTGAATTGAAGATAGATCCCTCTAAGATTGAAGTCATTGTGAATTGGCCTAAACCCAAATATGCTACAAAAGTTAGAATCTTCCTAGGGGCAACACAATATTGGAGAAAGTTTATTGCAAACGTTTCCGTAATTGCAGCTCCCTTACATGCTTTGACAAGATTGAACAAGGTGTTTCAGTGGGGAGGCAAATAGCATAAAGCCTTCGACACCTTGAAAGAAAAAATTAGTACAACATCAGTAATAGCATTTCCAGATCTTCAAAGGCCGTTTGAGATTGAAACAGATGCTAGTGACTATGCCATGGGAGCAGTGTTGATGCAACATGGTAAACCCATATGCTACCATTCTGAGACTCTTAATTCTGCATTAGCTAATTATCCCACATATGATAAAGAATTGTATGCATTAGTACAAAGTGTAAAGAAGTGGAAACATTACTTAATGGGCAAGGAAACTGTTATACATATTGATCATCGGCCACTCCAATCTTTGCACTCACAAACTAAATTGAAACAATCAAGACACTATAGGTGGATGGGTTTTCTACAATAGTTTCATCTAGTCATCAGATATAAGAAAGGCATACACAATAAAGTTGCATATATGTTGTCTAGACCAATTATAAATGCATCTACTATACTTAAGCATAACTCAATATTGCATGAAAGCTACATTGAACAATATGCTCAAGATATAGATTTTAAAGATGTATATGCAACTTTAAGTCATGGCAAACAAGTAGAAGAATTTGATTATCATGTTAAGGACCAACTCTTGTATCATTTCGGAAAGTTATGCATTCCTCAAACTGAAAGAGTTAACATAATCTGAGAAGCACATACTTCTCTAATATTAGGTCATTTTGGTGTAAGTAAAACAGTTGCACAACTGAAAAGATTCTGTTATTGGCCAAGAATGCATGAAACAGTTTCTAGATATATTAAAGGGTGTACCATGTGTGCTAAAAGAAACTCTAGTAATAGAAAACTAGGCTTGTACACTCCACTTCCAGTTCCTTCTCATCCTTGGGAAAGTGTTTCCATGGGCTTTGTTGGGGGATTGCCAAAATCTAGAAAAGGTCATGACCATTTATATATTATTGTGGATAGGTTCAGCAAAATGTGTATTTTAATACCTTGTAACAAGCAGATTACAGTTGAACAAACAACAAAGTTGTTCTTTCAGTATGTATGGGTTCATTTTGGGTTACCCACTTCTATTGTATTTGATCGATATTCTCGATTTGTTGGTAGGTTTTGGTCAAGTCTATGGGAGTTGATGGACACGAGATTGAAGAAGAGCACAAGATTTCATCCACAAACAGATGGCCAAACATAGGTGGTCAATAGGACAGTGATCCAGGGGCTATTGCAACAAGCATCCCAAGCTTTGGGATGAACATTTACGTTATGTGCAACATGCTTACAACCATGCCAAGCATTCTTCTACACAAAGATCTCCTTTTGAGACTTGTTTTGGTTTTATACCAAGGTCTCCCTTGGATTTTGTCTTTAGTAAAGACACAATAGTTGATGGACACAGTGATGTGGACAAGGAAACCAAGTTCATTGAACAAATCCAACAAATTCACTGGGCAATGCAAGAAAAACTGGAAAAGGGCCAAGACAAGTACAAGGCGAGGCATGATAAGAATCAGATGGAGCATAGCTTCCAAGTTGGTGATCAAGTCTGGTTGTATATCAACAAAGACAGAATGCAAGGTGGAGGAAAGAAGTTGAAGCCAACAAGGTATGGGCCTTTTAGGATACCTGAGAAAATTGGTGAGAATGCTTTCTGCCTTGATTTGCTAGCTTACATACACATCTATTCAGTGGTAAATGCAGAAAACTTAAGACTGTTTGAACCTTCATTAATTGAAGATCTCGAAGAGAAAATTCAATTGCCTTCTATTGATGATCTGTTGCTTGAATATCTTAATGAGATTTAGGAAGATACAATTCTAGACAGGAAAGTGAGGACTACACACGGAGGGGATGTTGAGTACGTAAGAATTGGACTCAAAGGTTCAAAACCCAGCAGTACAAAATGGATGGAAGTTGGGCAAGTGAGAGAGTTGTATCCTCACTTGATTGATGCTTAAAAACCAACTTTTGGTGGTCCAAAATCTTTTTGAGTGGGAAGGCATGATCCAAATGAATCCTAGAAAACCCTTTAAGTCTTCAAAATCTTCTAAACATTCAAAAGTATCGCATGAGAAAACCTTTAAAGAAGGAGGATAACACTATCGAGAGGCAAAAACATAGAGAAAACATTGAAAAAAAAGCTTATTAGCAGTCAAAGAAACTTTGGATTAACCGTTGGATCTGGCCGATCAACGGTCCAGATCCAATCGATGAATCGCAATCAGCGGTGGCCAAGGGAGGCTATTGGAAAAGACCACAAGGAATATGTGACAATGATCAGTAGGGTGAACGAGGACCTTCGATCAAGGGCACAGATCGAAAGCCCAAGTTGCATCGCAATATCGCATCGGCACATTACAATGGAGCGGGGTTGATATGCATATGGCTTGAGACAACTAGACCTGATAAAACTATGGATGATATTTGATAATATTTCAAGTCTAGAAACAACGATTTTTCAATGTAAATCATGATTTTCATTAAATAAACAAAATATAAAGGATGAAGTGCCAACGTGATGAACCAGACCGAAAAGGGTTTATTAATGTTGTTGAATACTATTTCAAGTCCGATATGAGCAGGATTTCGTGTTTTAATGTATTTTTAATAGAAAAGGGAAATCACAAAACAAGCGGGATTTCGGGCAGGCCAAAGGCAGTAAGTGGTTTGGGCTGGGCTTTGCTGGATGTCATACAATGGCTGCCACGTGTCCAAACTAAGGAGAGAGAAAACCACCCTCATTGGGTGGTTAACCCTCGTACGAAAGAGCCGCCCAAAATGAACCATGACTGTTGGATCTGGACCTCCTAGATCAACAGTGGAGATGCGATGTCGATGTACAGGAAGATTCAATAGGAGTATAAGGAAGATTGATGGATATTTGAAGTCTGATAGGCAATTTTTGGCAAACTTTTCCTGTGTTTGACTGTGTTTCCCTGTGTTAACAGAAAATAATGATTCCGAAGGATTCCAAAGGCCCTATGACCATTCCGTTACAGTCCAGGTGGCCACCATCCGTAGAAGTGTTTACCAATGATTGCTAATGCTCATAAAGGGGTCTGAACGAATAGAGGTCGGGAAGCCAGAGAGCCCGAGAAGCTGAAACAAACAGACGATGCAGATTGGCTTTAAGCCATAGACAGAGTGCCAAGACAGGGGGAGGCAGTATTGAAAGCAGTGCTGAGACAGAGCAACAGAGATAGAGAGTCAATGAGGAGAGTCTGTGTACTCAGAAGATACTTGGGGGATCCAAGTAACGCCTTATTATTTGTATCTGTTGTGTGATGCTGAAATTGAGCTCACTGTTGTAAAAATCTATTTTGAAGACATAATAGAGAGGTCACCACTGAAGGCTAGACCAGGAGATGTAGCCCAGGAGTATTGGGTGAACTCTTTATTAAACTTGTTGTGTTTATATGTGTTTGTCTATTATAGTCTTTTACTGCTTCATAGCCTATGTATTTTGCAATCTGATCGATCCATTGCATAAAGTAACATAGGCATCTCCATGCACATGAGTTTGTAATACCTTATTAATTGTCTTAGATCTCATTATCAGATCAACAATACCGCTAATTTGACCCCATTGGATATGAAACATATTTTTTAAGTATATATAGATGTTAGGATTAATTCTTACATTATTAGAATTGGTTTGTTGGTTTGGATTAGGTTGATGGAGATTGTCGAGATTTTCTCTCAACCATAATCTGCTAATTTAGAATTAGTTGGATCTAGTTCCAAGTGCGTGCATGCATGCGTGCGGGCATGCATGCATGCTTGCGTGCGTGTGGGTGTGCATGCATGTGTGTGTGTGTGTGTGTGTGTGTGTGTGTGTGTGTGTGTGTGTCATATTTGTGATTTAATGAGTGAAAAAAAAATAGTTTTTGGTATGAAATTATTTATTTTGTCATGGTATGAGAGTTAGTTCAGTGTTGACTCTCTCAAGGGAGTGGTTGTGATCATGTCAATTCTGCAATTTTAAATCGTTCTACATATATTACCATAGCGTGTAAGATTATATTAGTTTAGTGCGTGAGATTTATGTGTGTTTATGTATTGTTTTGTAGTTGAATAAGGAATCATTGTCTTATTGTGACCTACATGAAGATGAAGACAATGTCATAGGGAGCTTAATAGCAATGACAAGATCAATTCATTGCTCACAATGAAATTACAAAGTGCAAGGGGTAAGCTCATGGAAGATGGGCACAATGACATATGCATTACAAGATGATGAGTTGAGACTATGAAGTGACTTTCAAGAGTTTTTGTTACAACAGAGTCATTTAGCTTTGTTAACTGATCAACAATCATTATTGCAGGTTCCATTTGTTGTGCTAGTCAACTTCTTATCTGCTAATATAAATCAATTGGTCTACGAACATGTTAGAATTTGTGGAAAAATACATATGTATTGTTACTGAATATGTAGTTACTAGAATGGTATTCTTCGTTTTTTTGTGGTCAATTTCCATTGGGATAGATTTATATTTGTCACGCATAAGAATAACATCTAGTGATCTAATTGCAATGGTTTTTTGGTCTTATTTATGCATTTCATGTTAGTTTTGATTGTCCTTTAGGGCTCTCGAGAAATAAGCTAGTTGAATTCAATTGTTGAGACTACATAATTCTTGGGCGTGGTCAATTGTTTCAAGGAATGAACCCAATACCTCTTTTTCATGGACAGAATGAACACTACCATCTCCCATTTCAAGAGCTTTTTCACATGGAAGGAGAGGCTCTTCGTGGTCTCCAACATCTAGCAGGATGTTTTTGTTCTCAATGATGGCAATGATAAATTAGATTTGCTGTTATTGATCTCGTTCGACAAGCTCCAATTCATCACCTCTCTCAAATCTTTATGGTGAGTGGTTAATAAAAGTATTAAAAAAAAAGTGTTCATGTGCTCCCTTGCTTTGTATATAATCTTGATGTGGTTTAGTTCATTTCTATGTCCAATCACAGGTTGTTCATAATTGTGTAGGGAGATTGACAGTGCCAAGTCCAGTGGATTCAACATAAAACATGTGTCCCATGTTGAAGAAAAGTGTAACTAAGTTCAGTATTTGTAAATGTAATTTTGATCTTTGTACTTGTCAAGAAAAAGAAATATTATTTTTGTAAATTATTCGAATGAGTTTGTCGCTCATTCCATAGGTCTAGGAAAGTCAAAGAATCAAAGTCGTGTTAAAGAGCTCTTCTTGATCATGAATATGGGTCAACCTAGTGCCAAGTAGTCCTCCAGGACAAGCACCATCCTCCAAAGAAGAAGACTACCAACAAAAAATGAATAAAAGCCATATAACTTTCAATTCGGCTCATAAAATATGACACATCGGTCCAGTGGTCATGTCATCTTATTTATGGAACTTAACTACAATATATAGGCATGGAAAGTATCCACATTACATGCAGAAAAAATTGCGGATGCCTCTGAAGTTTCGGTGGTGATTACAGTAAGTAATCACAGTCTCAAAGATCTCACATACCTCTTAGAAATCTTGGTGAAGTTCAGTATTACAAGAATTTCGAATGAAGGAGTATTAAAATGTCTCAGTTGGAGTAAGATACCATGACTTTTGGATGGGTACGGCAGGGGATACACTCTCTCACAGTCTTGGCATAGCTGTGATCTTGGTGCAAGAAGAATATAGTTACAATCTCGGTAAATGCATCCGTAAGAGAGACACAATCATGTTCTTGACATAACTATTATGATAAGAACTTTGGTGATCCTACAATAATGTTCTTTGTCTCAACATACATTCTAAGTAACAAATATACTCTCATGGAAGTAATCATGTAAACATTGTCATGATCTTGATGAAGACAAGGTCATTATAAAGATCTAGTTGATATGGTGATGATCTCAATAAAAGTGAAACAATCATCTAGATGAAGGTGCAAAAATGGTACTATTGTATCAATCACCTCAGTGAAGTAGCAGTGAGAAGATGATTTCAACAGTGACAAAGAAGAGGATTGGTGTCTTGGTCTTGTAGTGGCATAGATAGTCAAGGGTCATGGTCTTGGTGTTTGTCAATTGGAATCTCTATAAGAAGAATTATGTGCGGGTTTTCCTCTCCAAGGATAGGTTCTGGCACTGGTAGAATGCCAACATCTTGGGTTCTTGTCTCTTTGTCTTTTATAGCTATTTGATGAAATAAGAAACACAAACTCTAATAATGTCAAAGAGAAGATTGTGCTAATAAGAAAATTAAAAAGCCTCACAAATAGTTATCAAGTCAAGAAGAATCTCATTAACTACATGTGCCCTAGGTTATTCAACATGGTATCAGAGCTAAGGTGTTGAAGTCAAATGAAGGGTAGCAAAAGAGACATACAAGGATCTGCCTTCAAGGATATGAAAGCAGGTTGAAAGAATAAAAGGAGTAAGTATAAAACATCAGTGATCCTGACCTCTTGATCACTGAACTTTCTTCATGCCATAAAATATAGTCTTAGGTATATATATATTGCAGAAGTAATCCAAGTGTTATATCGGCTACAACACCCTCCAAAAATTTGGCCTGTATATAATTTCGGAGCCTTCCTTGGATTTTTCCTTGATGTTTGCAAGCACTCATGTTCATCTCGTGAGCCCATGTTGAGTCTTTGCACCCTCCTTGCTTGACAGTTCATCGGACATATTTTTGAATGATGGTCACAATGTCATGCTTGTAGCCATGTTCTAACTATGTGTAAGGTTCATCTTCATGTCAGCAAGTTGTATTCACTATGTAAACATATGTCACACTCACACATGAAGTTGTATGCATTGTCGCGCAAGTGTCATCGTGATCATTCAACGATATATCACAAGTGTCGCTCGCATCGTCGGTCATTCATACTGAGTGAATGTTGTCTTGATGGTTCGAGGTGTCTTGTTAGAAATTCATTCTGAGTGTGTGTTCACAAGGTCATGCATGTACTAAGTCACTCGTTACTCATTTAGTCATTCTGTTCAAGCTATGTCAAATGAACCAACCCCAACAACCGGACCTTCGCTGAGCTACACTACGCAGTTTCAGACCTCAGTGAACATGTACTGCTACCCAAAATTGCGCAGAGCTTGAGCTATGTTCTAGGTAGTGTAATGTGCATCTTGATTTGACTAAGTTGTATCACTATGTACACATATGTTTCCTCACTCACGAATTTGTGCTTGTCGCAGAAGTGTCATCGTGATCTTTCAGCGATATTTGACAAGTGTGTCCCTGGTCCTCATTCCTCTGAGTGATTTTGCTGATGGTTCGAGTCATGTTTCCTTTCTCTGCTGAGTGTGTGTTCAATCATGCCTGTAGAAGTCATTCGTTCACGCACTTAGTCATTCTTTTCAATTTTTTCCAGTGAGTCACCCTATCATTTGGTCTTTGCTGCTCTACAACTGCGCAGTTTTCATGATAAGTCTCCCAGCTGCCCAACATTCCGCTCAGCTCAGAAACTGTGAAGGGATGTCCAGTAGGACAACCTCCCATCTCTACGCAATTTTTTCCAGAAGCCTCCCACAACCCACTGCCATATCCCCAAAGAAATTGCGCAGTTTTTTCTAGTAGCCCGCTGCCAACTCCCTGAAGAAATTGCACAGCTTTCACTACTAGTCTCCCCCTGTTGCCTGCACTGTCTCCTTGAAACAATTGTGCAAATCTACCCTCCAACTGAGTCAGATCCCACAAACAGTAATTGTCAATCTGGATTGGCCATCTCTACCTCCGAGTGACGTCTGCGCAATTTTAATGGACAATGCCCAAAGCTCGCATCCCAGCTTGAAATGTTCCTTGCACAGTTTCAGAGCCTTACCTTCTCTCTCGATCACCTGCATCGGAAAGAAAAAATAACGCATCATTGTAGAATAGGATATTTCTGGATTTGATGTCATCTCATCATGAGTGATTGCAAATACAGGTACATGGATGAGACATGGCGGGACCACGAACGAGATGAACAAGGAGCGCATGCAAGGAGACTTGTTTGTGAATGGATGAACACATGAAGCATGTCAAAGTACAAGTGAAGGAGAGATGTGCACATGCAACATCAAGCAAACACCAAGACCATCGAAGACTCCGCACACCTTGCCATGTGGAGGTGAAGCTATGATACACCAAGAGCACATCCATCACTCAGCAGCACTACAACTCGACATGCACACCACCACCAGCATGAAGATACCATATTTGTTATGTCAATTCATGTCATGAGTCATCTCGGCCACATCACTACTGCGGGCCACACTGTTGTAATCAATGTAATGTAACGTGGAAGTCCAAGAGACCCCCATCTAAATCTGAAGAGTCATATAAAGTTGAAGAGTCGTGTATGTCAAACAATCATGAGGGAAGTCGAATTGTCACAAGGGCAAGTTCTACCCTTGGCTATAAATACCCCTCATTTGTACATGAAAAGGACCTTTCACCTTGGCTCCTCCCACATAGCCTTAAGAGTCTATAATCTTTTCTTTGAGGAGTGAGCAGTGGCTCCAACGCCCCATTATCAGGGTTAGTGATGTAACGGTGTACTGATGTGTCTTGGAACTTTCGCTTAATTCAAAAGCATGTTAACAGGCCAACACTTTTTCACACATGTATTGTTTTCATTTGTAAGACTATTCTTTGGATGCTTGTAATGCATTTTGCTTTAACATGTATTAAGACAATTGAACTATTTTGGTGGATTTAGTACATATGCTATTGGAAATGCGTTGTATCGGTTGTTAATGTTGTCTTCCCTGTGTCGTCTATCCCTCCGGACACTTGATAGATTCATTCTTGTAAACTTGTTATAATGCCCGTCGCACTCGTGTGGACTATTCTACTAGGTGTTGTACATGTTATATATTCACCTTGTGTTTGTGACTACCACATTCATGTGGACTACTCCACCAGAAGCTGCGAATGTCCTATTGTGTTGTGTATCTCTAGCATAGTTGGGACTATTCCCTTTCAACCTGAGACTCACTTCCATCCTCTCCCTCTGCAGTGAAATAACTTTGACACAAGTGGCACTAAGCACTCACGAGGCACGCGAAAATTGCTTTTCGAAGATAAACTAAACCACTCTCATGTGTTGAAAAGCAAGAGCTAAGGAAAATATTTAAGATAATGGCAACCGGGCCATTATACCATATGGGACTCCTACACCAAACGGTGTGAGCTCTAGTTGGGACTTCATATCGGGGATATCTCCTGAATGTTGGTGAGCCCAACACCGTTAACATTTCTGGCTCTGGAAGGAGGGCTAGATGACAGGCTGAGCCCGTTACATCTGGTTTGAATCTCTTACCAAATGGATCATACACAATTCGTGCTCCCAGGGTGTTTCTCTCATTTCTCCCTTAATTAACTATCAATCCTTGATGAGCTTCTTGATCACTTGTCCTTTTTAAAGTTTGACGGTGAGGACAGAACATCCATAACCAAGTATATTTATGATTTTATTCATTTCTACAAATCTCATGAAATTGATAGTGAAGTGCTTGTTTGCGTACCTTTCTTCCTCGTCCTTCAAGGTCTAGCTAATCAATTGTTTCATACCCTGCCACCTGCTTCCATCCATTCTCTTCTCACTCTCCTTAAGGAGCTCCATTAAGCCTTCGATAAGTATAACCACCATGATGTCCATGAAAGAATCTCTCATTTGAGAATGAATCCTGGTGAATGAGTTGGCGACTTTCCTACCCACTTCCTTCACCTCTATCATGAAATTCTTGAACAATTTTTGGACCTTGACTTTGTGAACCAAGAGTTAAGATGCTTGGTTCATGTTTCCCGAAACGGTGAACCTCCTTATTTCCCTTCTTCCTCAACTCTTGTGGATCATGAGAACCCTCATTTTGTAGAGGAGGAGCCCAACACACTGTTTGTTCCTTGTCCTCATCCTTTTCTAGACTTGAAGAGGGTTCCCCCTCACAGCGGCCATGAAGCTAAGAAATTTTTGCAGCGGGTACCCCCTCGCAGTGGTCACAAAGTTGAGAAATCTACGCAACATGTTCCCAACTCGTCTTCTAAGTCATCTCCCACTCAAATGGAGGAAATTCCATAATGGATCAAAAAGACTGTTGTAAAGAACCATTCCTCCATTCTACAAGAGGGCCTCACTGTTCGTAACCCAAGTCTCAAGTCTGATCTGCATCTTTATCGCCCTCCATCTACAAGCCATGACTCCTTGTATCATGACTCACTTGATCAATCTGCTTCACCATCCAGTTGTGTGCATTCGCTTGATTCTCAAGTTGCTAGCTCAAATTGTGGTCATGTGCAAGGCAGTGTCATTACATAGGAAGAGGAGTAGAAAGCAGAAGACATAATCAATTCCTCTTCTATTTTTCAAAATGGTTCACGTTAAGACATTGAGCTTCCATTCTTAACCAATTCGCAATCCACTAATATTGGTGAAACATCATGCACAATTAATTCTTTCGATCAACCTCTAGTCTTGGGTTGTCATTGCTCCCATACTTACGCATGTTGTGATGAATGTCCAAGCACATCATGTGATCTGTTGTTATCTCATGTACACTCTAACTGAGATCTCGAATGTGCACCGGTCAAAGAAAATGTCCATATCGAAACTTCCTTTACACCTCACTTGCCCATATATCCTACCATTCATTCATAGTGTGACTACATGCGACAAAGATACTCCATGTTCTCTTAATTCTTCATCTAATGAGTTATCTCCTCTATCGATACCAGGTAGTGAGGTCGTCCATGATAAGAACAGTCTCAATGCACAAGACTCTTCCCACTCGTCATCATCTTGTGTGTTGCATGAAGACAACTCGTCAAGTTAGCTTGCTAAAGCTAGAAAATTTGATGAATCGTGTGCCAAAGATCGCTGCCATCATAAGAGCAGTTTTTAAATCAACGACAATAGCCATCCTCGAGCCATGTATGACCTAGTTCACATCCCAAAATGCAATTTTTCAATTCTGGAATGTTCTGGGACATGCCAAGGAGTTGAGGCACTTCACCATCTGTTGATGGTTATGTTAGGACCTCGCGACTTTGGTATGCCCCTCGAACCGAATCAAATTTGGTTTCTCATGCACAATCCATCTATATATATGGTTTCATTCGTTGTGGACCCCCCATGTAAAGTATATTTACTATTCTAGGTGTGATATTTCGAAATTTTAAATTTTCACTAATGACTGAATCCATGAGTCTGTTACAACATGTCTGTCTTCATGAACTTCTCTTACATCCAACTCGGGTTGGGAGTGTTCATCCCTCATGAAATCATGGAACAATGAAGTTGATCATCTCAATGATTATCTTTGTCTGGAATCATAATTATCAGGTGTTCTCTCTCGTGATCAACTCCTTGGTCTTCTTGCGAATTTTGCACATCAAATATGCTTGCTAATCACACTAGAAATCTCCCTCTGTGATGACGAGTGCACAACCTATCACATGAATCACATTACTCTCATTTCACCACACCCAAAATGGCTTCGCACATTCACAGTGTTGGCATCCTTTCTACATTTTTGTGATGCCCATGATGATTGTGCAATTTTTCACTAGTTACACATGGGTGTTCTGTCATATCTAGTGCATAATGAACTTGGTTCCCTCATTCAGAGCGTTCGCAAGATTTTTCAAAAATATTCTATGTTCATGTCAAATTGGGAATCTGGCATCTCGGCCAACCTGTCTAATATTTCTTCTATCTTGGGTCACTATCATGCAGTTTATCATTTTCCCAATAGTACATCCAATGACAGTCGCTTCGTGCATTATGATCTTCACTGTGTAACATCTTTCTCCTCAGACTTTTGTCAAGTAGGTGAGGCACTTCGGCCTGCGTTGATGGTTATGGAAGTTCCTCACTGCATTGACATGACCAGCGAGAATGATTACATCTATCTATCTATACTAGATTCCCATCGTGATCCCCTCATTTGAATCAATAATCCATCTTTTCAAAGATCACGAGTCTTTGAAAACAACCATCACAAATTTTATGATCCAATCGTTGAATGGATGGAACAATCTTACTTGGCGAGTCGTGTTGCAGGTAACAAGATTTATTCCTTCCTCGCACTCACTATGAAACTTGGTGCAGAAGAACACACACTCGCAAGAGGCCTCCTTGGTTTGTTGAAAAATAATAGTCACCGAAGAGGTAAGCATGTGTGTTGGCTAGTTGTGACACATCTTTCTACCCACAGGCGAGACCTTCTCTCTCGTGTGCAAGTTTGTCAAGTTTTTGTATTTTCTATTGAACACTATTTTTATTTGTCTTAATCACTTGTATCTTTGAGGTAACTACATCTCGAGTATGCCTACAGTGGCTTCACTGGAAATTTCATTTCACGTAACCTCACCCGTTTGGCATAGGAGTAGGAGTAGTGTTTTCTTTCTTGCTTGTATTTTATTTCTGGTTTGCATGTTTGTTTGCTTACTGACTTGGTTTGGTTTGTTTGCTTGCTCACTTTTCTTGCTCGTCTTTTCACTTTACTTTACTATTTTTGCTTTGCTTTGTTTTGTTTGCTTAATATCATGCTATTTTTGGTTTTTTCAATAAGTGATGCCCTCCACTAAGTTCTAGATTTTGAATGAGTATGAGGTTGAGATCCAAGGATTATTGTGACACTGCAGCACTTGGACAATCCTATATCTGTCTTCTCTGTGGTTGGTTGTAACCTTCGGTCGATGAAATGTTGACGGAAAATATGATCCATCTGCAAGGGAAGCTTGAGTCCAACCATGAACTTGTGTCCACACTGGGAAACCCCGTGCCTATACTCAGCCTTCACCTCTGTGTGTTCAAGCTCATCAAACTAGTAGAAACGGAAAAGGGGAAAATCTAAATTAGAAAACCTATGTGAGAGGTCTTACATGATTTTATGAAGGAACAACCTCTCCTTCTCTCGATAAGTTGGGATCTCTCTTCTGCCCCAAAAATAAATAAGTGCCTCTGCACAATCCTATTTTAAAAAATACAAAGGCGAGAGAAGAGAAATGATTCTTGTGCAGAGAGGTGAAGCATGCAATCCACAGGGGTACTGACTAGGCTCGCTGGAAGTGGAGCAATGCGTGTGTTCCTGCGTGACTCTGTCGGGGAATTGTCCAGGCCTACTAGCAGTGGAGCAATACTAGAGACGAAAACTTATACTTTGAAATTTTTTAACTCGTGAGCCAAACTACCCTTGTTGATTTCAAAACACTGTGATCAAGCTGAAACTTGTTGTTGTGTTCGATTGAGTTGGCAAAAGGTGAACCATGTCTATCCATGCGGTAAGTGGGGAAGCTAATGTAACTTGCACAAGGATTCAATACTCCCTAAAAGACCAAGTCCCTATGTTGTCAATGGACCAAAACAGAGAAGTTGGAGTTCAACCAGTGTGTCGCCAAGTGTTGTAGCGGCTACAACACCCTCCAAAATTTTGGCCTACATCCAATTTTGGAGCCTTCCTTGGATTTTTCCTTGAGGTTTGCAAGCACTCATGTTCATCCCGTGAGCCCATGTTGAGTCTTTGCACCCTCCACGCTTAACCATTCATCGAACATCTTTTTGCATGATGGTCACAATGTCATGATTGCAACCATGTTTTGGCTATGCGTAAGATTCGTCTTTATGTGAACAAGTTGTATTCACTATGTAAACATCTGTAACACTCACACATGAAGTTGTATGCACTGCCGCGCAAGTGTCGTTGCGGTCGTTCAATGATCTATCACAAGTGTCATGCTTGTTGTTCGCACCATCGGTTAGCCACACTGAGTGAATGTTGTCTTGATGGTTTGAGGCATCTTGTCATCAAGTCATGTTCAGTGTGTGTTCGAAAGGTCATGCATGTATGAAGTCACTCATTCACACACAGTCATTTTTCTGAAGCTATGTCGACTGGACCAACCCCAACAACTGGACCTTTGCTGAGCTTCACTGTGCAATTTCAGCCCTCGATGAACATGTATTGTTGTCCAAAATTGTGTAGATCTTGAGGCTTTCTCCTAGGTAGTCTGCATTGCACGATCCTGGAATCGACTTGACTTACTCTCACCATAAAAACACATAAGTTTCCCAGCAAGCCATCTCAATATATGTTGCCCACAAGCAACATCAACCAAGCCTCCGACTAGTCAACCAAAGAGTTTGATCGAGCAGTGACCCCGGGCCTCACTCCTCCAAAAAAATGCATAGAAGCTGCCAAGCATGCCTACTTAAGCTAACTAAAGAAACTACACAGACATGCCAGACGAACACCCACTGCCTGTCACTACACTGCCCTAAAAAATGCACAGTTTTTCTAGCCAGTCACCCTGTCATTTAGCCTGCTGCTCCTAAAAACTTTGCAGTTTTCATGGGCAGTCTCTGAGCTTCCCAACATCCTGCTCAACTCAGAAAATGTGTGGGGATGTCCAGCAGGCTAGCCTCCCATCTCTGCGTGTCCAATAGGCTAGCCTCCTAGATCTGCGCATTTTTTGCCAGTAGCCTTCCGCAGCCTGCTGCCAACTCCCCAGAGAAATTGCACAATTTTTGCTAGCAGCCTCCCGTAGCCAGCTGCTAGCTAGCCAGAGAAATTTTGAAATTTTTCTAGCAGCCTCCCGCAGCCTGCTGCCATCTCCCCGGATAAATTGTGCAATTTTTGCCAACAGCCTTCCGCAGCCCACTGCTAACTCCCTGAAGAAATTGTGTAGTTTTCACTGCCAGTCTCCCCCTGCTACATGCACTGTCTTCCTAAAAAAACTATGCAGATCTGCACTACATCCGAGCCAGATCCCGTGGATAGTCATTGCCGATATGGATTTCCCATATCAACCTCCTAGTGACCTATGCGCAATTTTCATGGACAGTGCCTAGAGCTAGCATCCCAGCTTGAAATGTGCCTTACACAATTTTAGGGCCTTATCCTCTCTCTCAGTCAACTGCATCCGAAAGCGAAAACAATGCATCATGGTAGACTAGGAGATTTATGGATCTGATGTTGTCTCGTCATGAGTGATTTCAGATACAGGTACATGGATGAGACATGGCGCGATGATGAATGGGATGAAAAATGAGTGCATGCAAGGAGACTTGTTCATGAATGGACGTACACATGAAGCATGCCAAAGTACGATAGAAGGAGAGATGTGCATATGCAACATCAAGCGAACACCAAGACCATCAAAGACTCTACACACCTTGACATGCAAAGGTTAAGCTATGATACACCAAGAGCACATCCATCACTCAGCAACACTGTAGCTCGACATGCACACTAGTAGCAACATGAACATACCAGCTTTGTCATGTCAATTCATGTCATGAGTCATCTCAGCCACATCACTACTATGGGCCACACTGATGTAATCAATGTAATGTAACGTGGAAGTCCAAGAGACCCTCCTGTAAATTTAAAGAGTAATGTAAGTCAAACAGTCATAAGGGAAGTCGAAGAGTCACAAGGTCCAGTTCTACCCTTGGCTATAAATACCACTCATTTGTACATGCAAGGTCACCTTGGCTCCTCCCACATAGCCTTGAGAGTCTATAATATTTTCTTTGAGGAGCGAGGAGTGGCTCCAATGCCCTACTATTGGGGTTAGTGATGTAACGATGTGTGGATGTGCCTTGGAACTTCGCATAATTAAGAATCCTGTTAACAGAACAGCACGTTTTCACACATGTATTGTATTTGTTTGTAAGACTATTCTTTGGATGCTTGTAATGCATGTTGCTTTAACTTGTATTAAGATAGTTGAACTATTTCTGGTTGTAATGCATGTTGCTTTAACTTGTATTAAGACGCTTGTAATGCTAGCTCCCCAAAGAAATCGTGCAATTTTTCTAGCAGCCTCCTACAGCCTGTTGCCAACTCCCCAGAGAAATTATGCAATTTTTGCCAACAGCCTTTCGCAGCCCACTGCTAACTACTTGAAGAAATTGCGTAGTTTTCACCGCCAGTCTCCCCCTACTACATGCAATGTCTTCCTGAAAAAACTACGCAAATCTGCCCTCCATTCGAGCCAGATCCCACTGATAGTCATTGCCGATCTGGATTTCCCATATCAGCCTCCTAGTGACCTATGCACAATTTTCATGGATAGTGCCCAGAGCCAGCATCCTAGCTTGTAATGTGCCTTACACAATTTCAGAGCCTTGTCTTCTCTCTCGGTCACTTGCATCCAAAAGCAAAAACAATGCATCATGGTAGACTAGGAGATTTTTGGATCTGATGTCGTCTCGTCATGAGTGACTTCAGATACAGGTACATGGATGAGACACAGCATGATGACGAATGGGATGAAAAAGGAGTGCATGCAAGGAAACTTGTTCACGAATGGACGGACACATGAAGCATGCCAAAGTACGAGAGAAGGAGAGACGTGCATATGCAACATCAAGTGAACACCAAGAACATCGAAGACTCTACACACCTTGACATGCAAAGGTTAAGCTATGATACACCAAGAGCACATCCATCACTCAGCAGCACTGTAGCTCAACATGCACACCAGTAACAACATGAACATACCAGCTCTGTCATGTCAATTCATGTCATGTGCTATATGTTCACCTTGTGTTTGTGATTGCCACATCAATGTGGACTACTCTGTCAGAAGATCCGCATGTCCCGTTGTGTTGTGTGTCTCTAGCAGAATTTGGACTATTTCCTTTCAACCTGAGACTCACTTCCACCCTCTCCCTCTGCATTGAAAGAACTTTGACACAATAGTCAATAAGCACTCACCAGGCACATGAACCTCATTGTTTGAAGATAAAGTAGACCATTGTCATGTGCTGACAAGCAAGAGCTAAGATAAATATTTAAGATAATGGCAACTGGGCCATCATACTAGATGGGACTCCTACACCAAACGATGTGAGGTATAGATGGGACTTCATACCAAGGAGATCCCATGAATGTTGGCGGGTCCAACACCATCAACACCAAGGAATACCTTTCACAATCAATGATTACATCATTTTCTTAGTATAGTCATTACATCAAAGCAGTTTCAGTGATGAGACAGTCCATTTATATAATGCCAACCACAATTTAGTTATGTTATTCATTAAAAAGTTTGGGTTCTCAATATAGTGCCTCTCTACACAATGCACATAGACATCATTATGTGATGGCATATCAATATACTTGTCACAGTATTGAATTTTTTCTATGATTATGATCTCAATATCATGGTGCTCGAATCATAACATAGTATCACTAACATGTCAACAATATGTTGAAGTTAAAAGTACCTTAAAATGATTTTGGAAGGTCATGAAGCAGTCTCAGTGATTTCAATAGCATTGATGTCATGATGCTAGAAGGCCTCCAAGGAATTCATGATGAAATGACACTAATGATGGGCAGCTCAAGCAAAAGAAGCATCAAGGTGAAGATCTCCTTTTCACACACCAAGTAAGTATCTTTCAATTTTATAATCAGATTTGGTTAAATTATTTCATGATTGCAAGTGGATTTATAAATCGGTTAGATAATTGAAAGTCCTTGCATAGAATAAGGAGGATTGTCATAATCCTCATAGAAAAGAGAAATCATTGATATCTATGAAAAGTTTATGAATGTCAAGCATTGTTCGAATCCATCAAGAGATTCATAGGATTCATATGATATCACTCAAAAGTCCTCTCATACCTAAATAGAAAAAGAGGAGACATAAAGAGAGATATATGAAATTTTAGATATACTCTCGGAAATTAAAGTAAAGAAGGTCACTTAGACCTATACAATAGTAAAGGTATCAAAGAATGAAGGAATAACTTCATTAATATCTAGGAAAGATGATAAGAAGGTAGTCATCATTGATGAGCAAGGTAACAAATATCAATGAACAAAGAAGGTTACCTCACCCAACAATTTGTGGTCTTTATGCTAGATAGAGAAAGACAAGTTGCAATCTATAGTATTAAAGGATAAAATAATTCAACCTTGTGAAAAAAGGAAAGGCAAGGTTGGTCCTCAAGCAAAGACAAAAAAAAAGTATAATTAAGATTCAATGCTATAGAAATATTTTGGAAGCTCATATTACTGAAAGATGGAGGAAGTTGAAGAAAAGGGCTAAGGGAAGAGGGAGTAGCAAATCTCTCCTATGGGTGAGATAGTATCCCTCACAAAAGGGTCCTATCATAAGCTCCTAAATCTTGTGTTATAAGATATGACAATGATGATAAGATGCATCATGGCATCATGGAAGCATTAGAAACAAGAGCTCGTAACATCTCCATAAGGATCATCAAGGAAAAAAACCCATGGTAGACAACATGTAAGATATATATCTCTTGGGAACCTCAGTGGACATTGAAGGAAATAAATGAGTCATCTAAGGCTCATCATACATCAAGTCAAAAAGGAAATATCTTCTAGTTGGGGATATACAAGATCCTCAAGATTATCTGATGGAATCCTCATCATAGGGTTCACTAATCTAGATAGGAAGCAAGTGTTTCAACAAGAACTCCAACGTATGGAATCCATGAGATGATGATATGACATGAAATAGATAAAGGGATTGAAGATATTTTCAATCAAGGAAGCTGTGGGAAGAAGCCTCGATTTCTTGAAGGTAAAATAAGGTATATATGCTTGTGTGTAATATTATAATTTCATGTCATATGGTTGTATGTAATATGGATTTTTGCTTCTATCTTAAGAAGAATGATCAAGAGAAAAAGGATCTTTTCCTATGAAAAGATGTAGGAAGGCATAAGTCACACTAGATAAAATCAACATAATATGTCCTCATATGAAGTATGACGTGATTGAGAACAATAAATAAAATCATATTGAAAGATATGAAATGTGTGAGGAAGGAAGAGATCATGAGATATGCGACCATGACGAAGGAAATCAATATCCAAAAGACCATGAAGATTTGACTAGGAAATCTCCTAGAAAGATATGAAGACTCTGATGAAAGTCTGAAAAGAATGAAGACCCTTGATAATGGATATATTTGGGAGATGTGCCAACATGTATGCTGGATGTTGATACCTACATAAATATGTCATGATGAAGAGCTATCTCGTAAGGTATTATTTGATGTAATATGATGTTTTGATTTCTTTAATAATATTTGGATAATGTAGGGCTACTTGAACAAGACTTGTAAGTACAAGTGCAACCAACATTCATGCGATGGATGGAAACTCCTAAAAGAAGCATGGAGAGAAAAGAAGTAGCCATATGAAGAAGGTTCCAGATATGTACCAAAAAGGCCACTTTCCAAGAAGAAATGAATGACATGACAGAATAAGAAGGAAAGTGATCGATGGTTGTTTCCCTACAAGGAAGAAGCTCAACTAAATTTCACGACATCAAGGAGAGAAGTTGATGAAGCAGCTAAAGGACCCACAAAGAAAAAAAATTGTTGATATATATAAGAGTCCCTAGCTAAGAGGGAGCTCTGACAGGTCCTTGATCAAGAGGGAGTTTGAATTAAGATCACCCCTGATTACAAAGGAGTGACAATTGTGTTTTTCCATGTCATGTGTCATGCACTAGACCAGGGCAAACAACCGTAAGACTAGATGAAGGCCATGAATGGAAATGTAGACACATAATAGACACAACATTCTTGTCTTCACTTGGGAAGAAAGAATGGGAGGATTGGGTAGGGAATCCAAGACAAGAGTAGGCAAGAGGACCAATATTCTTTGAGGGTTGGGAACCCAAGATAAGAATGGTCCTAGAAAGTCATACTCAGTGAACACCTAGGTGGGTATGTACCTTGAGAGACAATGATGAAGGTGTTTATAAATCATTTGTCTCGCCAACATTGTAGCTCATGGTCTCATGGAGAGATGGAGTTGTTAGTCAAGGCCTTGCACTATGAGAATGTTGGTTGATATGATGCTATAGAGATGGGATTACCAATATGATTCTTCTTATGAGAAATTCTTCAGATTGAGAATAACCAAGTATCATTGTAAATACCTCTCTACTTAAGAGGGAGTGTTGAATAAAAGTGTAACTAGGTTCGGTATTTGTAAATGTAATTTTAATCTTTGTACTAGTCAAGAAAAAGAAATATAATTTTTGTAAATTATTTGAATGAGTTTCTTGCTCATACCATAGGTCTAGGAAAGTCAAAGAATCAAAGTCATGTTAAAGATCTCTTCTTGAGCATGAATATGGGCCGACTTAGTGCCAAGTAGTCCTCCAAGACAAACACCATCCTCCAAAGAAGAAGATTGCTAACAAACGATGAATAAAAGTCATATAACTGTCAAGTAAGCTCATAAAAGATGACACAATGGTTCAGTGGTCCTATTGGCTTATTTATGGAACCTAAATACTATATATATGCGTGGAAAGTATCCTCATTACAAGCAGAAAATATTGCGGATGTCTTTGAAGTTTCGGTGCTGATTACAGTAAGTAATCACAATCTCAAAGATCTTGCATACCTCTCAGAAATCTCAGTCAAGTTCAGTGTTAGAAGAATCTTGAATGAAGGAGTATTACAGTGTCTCGGTTGGAGTAAGATACCATGACTTTCAGATGGGTATGACAGGGGATACACTCTCTCACAGTGTCAGCATAATTGTGATCTTGGTGCTAGAAGAATATAGTTACAATCTTGGTGAAGACATCAGTAAGAGAGACACAATCACGTTCTTGACATAACTATTATGATAAGAACTTTGGTGATCCTACAACAATGTTCTCTATCTCGGCATACATTCTAAGTAACAATTATACTCTCATGGAAGTAATGATGTAAACATTATCATGATCTTGATGAAGACAAGGTGAGTATAAAGATCTAGTTGACATGGTGATGATCTCAGTAAAAGTGTGGAAATCATCTAATGAAGGTGCAACAATGGTACTATTGTAATGATGACCTTAGTGAAGCAGCAGTGAAGAATGTTGACACCTAATCTTCATGATTGGGTGAATTTATGTAAATAATTAAATTAGGAATGTGAACAGTCATCGGGAGATGAAATGAACAGTCACTCCCTATCGTATATAACAAAGACCTACCTAATGGAATAACACGAATCAGTTTTTGTTTTGTGGAGTTACTGCCTGGCCTGACATGGTATCAGAGCCAGCTCCTTTTTTTAGCCTTTATGTCCTTGTAACTCCTGGTCTGCTCCACCGCTCCCCATATAATTCAGTAACTGATTACCTGCTTCTGTCTTCCATCCCTACGCTCTTTGTGCCTGCACTCTCTGTCTGACATTCATCTAACATGGGAACGTTTGTGTTGTCCTTGTACCTGTGCTTTCTGCCTGACATGGGAACGTTTGTGTTGTCCTTGTACCTGCGCTGGACATGGTATTAAGGCGATGCGCACGGTAATAATTGAATGTTGTTTGAACGCTGGTCATGATATCTGACATGGTAATAATTGAACACTGGTCATTGAACGTTGTTGTAATAATTGAATGTTGTTTGAACGTTGGACATGGTATCTGACCTGGTATCAGTTTCATATGTTTGAACAATGGAAGTTTCATATATTTGAACGTTGTTATACGCATATAGTTTCTTTTTTAATGAAAACACTGCTGTTGTTAATACGCCCGAGAGATATTAACACTGCGCATGAGAGATATTAACACTGCGTGTGAATATTTGAGACAGCATGATATGCCTGCTCATGTTTTGTTAATGAATCTGATATGCGTGGCTATCGTGGTGATAATACCTGAGATGCGTGGAGATGTGCTGACCGTTTCTGCGTGGAGATGTGCTGGCCGTTTCTACGTGGAGATGTGCTAACCGTTTCTGCATGGAGATGTGCTGACCTTTTCTGCGTGGAGATGTGCCACTGATTAAAGTTCTTGTGGCATTTCAAATGTATTTATTCTAACAGTTTTGCACGAGCAGTCTAGGCACGAGCAGTTCTTGTGGTTCAATTGTTTGCATGATAGGCAAGCTGCATATCAAAAAAAAAATAGATACTTTATCCTTTCGGTATAATTCTTTAATCAAAGTTGGGCGCGAAAGGAATAAATTGGGTGGCATATTACAATATTATATTTACATGTGATTATTGTTTTTCCAAGGTTAGGCACTTCGAAAGGGATTTATGGTGATTTTTTAGTCTTTTCAGTGAGCTTTGCAGATTTCATTAGTTCTACTATTATGTTGCTGCAAATTGTAAGCAACAACTCTAGAATATAGATGTTTAATGTTTTGTTTAGAACATTCTCAGATTACATGAGATGTCTGCCATCAGAGCTTGAAATTGTGATGCCGTTGTTGCTCCAACTTTGTAGAGCTCACGGTGAATGATTGATTATTGACTGTGATATGAATTAAACAACCAAAATCGTTTCCCACAAAATTTTTTGAGTACATTTTTACTGTATATTGGTAGAAGTATTCTTTTCTATCAGCAATGTATATGTGTTTTATCCCGAATGATAAAACACACCCTCATCTTTAATGAGTTGTGGAAAGGAGTGTGTGTCGGAGAAGGAGATAATGACCCAGTACAACCTACCTCAGACAAAGAGCTCGTCATTTGGGAAAACAAGAACAACAAAGCCTATGCATTAATTGCAACATCTGTAAATGAAGAGGTGAGTTGCCATATTTCGTCATATTCAACTACCTTTGAAGCCTTACCAAAGCTGAAAGAACTATGACTCACATTCTGCACTTGAAGTTGTTCAACTCATGATTAAACTCTTCACTCTTGAACTGTAAAATAACGATCCTCTTGCTCTTGCATCTGAAGTAAAGTCTATAATGCATGATATCAAATCCACTAAGGTTGAGCTGGATATCCCTCTTATTGCTTTTCTCAAGGCACTTTATCCTACTTACTCCAATTATCTTGAGTCCTTGTGCAAGCAAATGACAATCTCAAAGATTAATAAACCTTTTGACTCTTTGGGAAAGTTTGCTGAAATAGCAGAAGAAAGCTTTTGGAAAGAAGACCAGGCCCCTGAATATTTGAAGAAGACTGTTGTGCCTTTCTCATAAAGAAAAAGCATTCTTGCTTTCAAAGATTCTTACAAGAGGAAGAGTGGACTAAGAGAAGAGGAAAGATATTTCAGAGCAGGGGGGGGAAGAATTCTCAAGGAGAAAAGGTAGATTTACATTGTATTTCGCTACAAAAGAAATTGGATCACATTGATGCCTCTACATGCAACGCTTACCAGGACAAAAATTGCAGCAGAAAATTAAACCAACATAAAGGTAAAACTTGATGATACAGAAAAAGGTAAAGCACCTGAATCCGCTCACTATGTTGAGGCACAATGTAACATTGGAGTAAATGAATATTTGTTTAATGCTTCACTTGCTTCCTGGAAAAATGATTGGTTGCTTGATTCAGGAGCAACCTGTCACATGACTCATAGAAAATATTTTTTTGAAGATTTTACTGACAATGTTGATGGAGCAGTATACTTTGTAGATCAATCAAAAATCAAGTCATCAGGGCTTGGCACAATCAGGCTTAAACTGCCTGGTCTTCCAGACTTTCTTCTGGATCATGTCTGTATCTCCCACAGCTCAAGAAAAAATGTTGTCCTTGGTCCACATCCGCCAGCAAGGTCACTCCATTCATATGTTTGATGGCAAGCTTGAGGTAAGAAGAGCATCTGACCACTCACTTGTCATGAGGGGAATACAAGAAGAAAGGCTTCTCAAACTGTAAGGAACATCTTCTCATGCACAACATTTCTCATACAATTCTCATCATGCAGAAGGTAAACTTCCATCAAGTTTATTATGGCATGCTAGATTTGGACATTTGAACTATGACAGTCTCCTCTTATTGAAGAAAAATGGTGATGCTGGTTTGCCTACAATTCCTAGAAAACTTAAGCAATGTGATGCTTGCATTCTAGGAAAGCATAGCAAACAGTATTTTCATGATTCACATTCAAGAGCACATAGGAAACTTGAACTCATTCACTCAGATTTATGTGGTCCAATGCCTGTTTCTTTTGCAAATGGAAATAAATATATCATGACGTTTATTGATGACTACACCAGAATGTGCTAGGTTTATTTACTGAAGAACAAATCTGATGCTTTTCAAACATTCAAGAATTTTCATAAATGGATTGAAAATGATGCACAATCTCATATTGGGTCTATTCGCACTGATAATGGAAAAGAATACACATCAAATGAATTTGAAAACTATCTTCGCCAACATGGGATCAAACATCAAACAATTGTGCCTTATAATCCCCAACAGAATGGTGTAGCTGAAAGAATGAATAGAACAATCTTGAATATGGTACGATCCATTCTTTTCTTCAAAAATGTAAAGATAATGTTTTGGGCTGATGCTGTTCTATGTGCTACATATATAAAGAATAAATGTCCATCTAATGCTATAAGAAACAAGACTACTTATGAATTGTGGTATGGACATGTTCCTTCGGTAAAACATCTCAGGATTTTTGGTTCCACCTGTTATGCTTTGATACCAAAGGTACATAGAAACAAACTTGGTGTTAGAAGTCGTAAGTGTATTTTCCCGGGGTATTCAAATACCTCCAAAGCATACTGCCTCTATGATGAAGAAAATAAAAAGTTTGTTATATCTAGAGATGTAATTTTTCTTGAATCATCCAAATCTGACAATGTTGTTGAGCGCAACTTGATCGCTTGGATAGATTCGCAAAAATGAAATCATTTCAAGAATTTGAAAATCAGATTCCACATCTTGAAGGGGGGATTCCTATACTAGATCAACATGTGGAATCTTCTTCTGAAGAAGATTCTCCCTCGTCTGAAACTCCAACAACGGATGATGCTTTAAGTGATGTAATTGATAGAATTGGGAGACTCAATCTTGATTCACTCCCAACTCAATCAACAGAGCAGCCTGGACCATCTCAGAAAGGTCCCCCAAAGTGGCTGACAAAGACACTTGAAAGTGTTCATCCTGATGAAATTGAAAAAACAGGAACCAGAAATTCAAACCGAAAAAATGGAGGTGATGTAGATGACTCTAATTCACCTATTGATATGGATGTTTCTTATGATTGTGAATTGAACTTGTCTATAGATTTTGAACCAACTTCCTTTAAAGAAGCTTCTTCTCATGATGAATGGAAAGAAGCAATGCAAAAGGAGTATGATGCCCTATAAAGGACGGACCTTGGAAGCTGGTTGGATTCCTCCATTTGGAACAACCAAATTGGTGCGCAGTGGGTCTACAAAACAAGTACAAGCTGATGGCTCACTTGACAAGCACAAAGCTAGGCTTGTGCAAAAAGGTTTTGCACAGAAGGAAGGGGTCGATTATGAGGAAACTTTTGCTCCCACAGGAAAATGGGCCACCATCCGGACACTCTTTGCACTGGCAGCTCAGAACGGTTGGAAAGTCCATCAAATGGATGTAAAAACTGCCTTCTTGAATGGAGATCTAAAAGAAAATGTTTTTATGTCCCAGGCTGAAGGATTTGCTGTGAAAGGACATGAACATAAAGTATGCAAACTTGTGAAGTCCTTGTATGGCCTCAAACAAGCACCACGAGCCTGGTATGAAAAGCTAACTGAGCATCTTCTGAAACTCAACTTCAATCATTTTGATCTTGATGATGCAACTTTATTTGTCAAGAAGTTGGCAAAACAGTTGTATATCTTGTGTTATGTAGATGACCTTTTTACTCACGGGAACAATGAAGCCTATATTGCATCCATAAGAAGAATTGGGGGAAAAGTTTTGAGATGACTGGGATTTGGGCTATGTTCATTACTATCTGGGCATTGAAGTAACCCAACATCCAAAATCCATATTTCTTTCTCAAAAGAAATACATTGGAGATTTGTTAAACAGATTTGGCATGACAGAGTGCAATCCTCTTTCTACTCCAATGGAACAAAACTTAAAGCTCACATCTATTGAAGGAAAGGGAATTTGAGGATGCAACAAAGTATAGACAGCTTGTAGGAAGTCTCATCTACCTCACTACTACCAGACAAGACATTTCCGGAGACAAATATTTTGGTAGATCCAACAACTAGATGAACAAACCCCACAGGTGACTGCATTATCCCTAGTGCTGTGCAGTGATGGATGCTCCCAGATCTGCGCTGGAACTGCGTCACCTCCTCTAGGACCTGTGTCACCCTCTCAGTGAGCCTTCCCGGCTCAGAAATCAATCTGCTGAATTGATGCCCGATCTGCCTCACAGAAACCCCAGCGCTGCCTCTAAGTGACTGCGTCAGCCCTCTAGCATCTGCGTCACCCTTTCTGGAGCTGCATTGTCTCTCCCTAGTGCTTCTCTGCCTCTCTGCTATGTATTATTGGTCTTGGACTGAAGTCCCTCTGCCGAACTACCCCTCCTTGCACTAGAAACTCACTCCGAAATTCTCAGCAAACCACGACCCAAAATTTCGAACTACCTCAAGTGCTACTCTCTTTGTGTGTGTTCTCCATCTTACCCCAAGCTTCCTTTTATACTTTTCCTGCGTGATCTAATATCTAATCAATGACTAAGATTAAATTAGACTTGATCCTTGTCTCGTAGAAGCTTCTCACCCATATTTTCATTAATACCCTTTAATATTTAAATTTTCCTAAATTTAGACTTAGGAACCCCATTAAAAATATTAATTATTTTAATAAAATACAATCCGGGTGGAATTTCTCCAAATGATTACTGGGTCTTGGAGATCTCATGTGTTCTAGCCCCTCCACAAAATTTCGGAGCTAGATCACATCCAATGCTACCCAAAAATCAACACAGAGGATATCGGGTACGACTGAAGTAGTTTCCCAGTGTGTGTCCGGGCTTCAGACCTTATATTGGCACATTATCGAGAGGGCAGATGGCAGACCTAGGGGAGATGGTTGGCAGGGACAGGAGGGATCCACATACCTTGAGTCGATTACCAGTATCAGATACCCATCTTTTGGTTGCATTCAAGGGTTAGCTATTTGGCACATGTGGCTTCCAGCGATCATCGGTACTACACAGTGGCAGGCACAAGGAAGATTAGCACGCATCATATTAGCCCACGATACATGGAGTCTATATATTGATCACATGTAGGGACTAGAGATGAGGCATGGATGGATTCCTGTAGTTGTCAGAGCTATGTTATAGCAAGTCCAACTAGGGGATGCAGGGATTCAGTTGATTGATAGATCGGTCTATCTTGTGATGGTCAGATTCATGGAAGAGAGTGGTCTAGTTCACTCTGGGATTGGCACATGGGGGTACATAGTGTCCTTCATCGGATAGCAAGGCAGGCTTTCTTTGTGGCTGCATCGGTTCAGAGTTAGATTTAGATGGGCAGATTTTGGCGTCATAGAGATGTTTGGGCAGGATGTGTCTTGCCTCTATCAGTATTCCACCATTGAGTTCTAGGAGGGGAGGATACAATGTACGCACAATGGGCAGTCAGCTAGAGCCCGAGTGGTGCAGCGACAACATGGTGGCAACCTTCTATGGCTAGCATGGGACCTAAACATCACAGTACTAGACAACTCAACGACCATTAGGGGTCAACCAACTGTAACAGGGGGAGGTCACTCAGGTCTTCCTTTGGGCTTTAGTGAGTCACCGATGGCGTGGGGGACTTCTGGTATTTATATTGGATAGGATAATGAGTGGAGTGAGGGGAGATTCAGGTGGACAAGATAGATTGGGATCCTGGTATTGAGGGATTCTTTCATTTCAGGATAGTGTAGGGACCTAGGATGACTGAGCGGCACGTTTGGGACCCCGATATTCCTGATGCTGATAGGGGTGATCAGCAGATAGAGGAGGCACTTGTTCAGGCATTGCTGGAGGACAAGCGATTTTTTTTTGAATTGGAGGAACTTGCCCGATGAGGATGCCACCTGGGAGGGTGAACACATACGTGACCATCCGGTTCTGAAGTTTCTTGGGGACAAGCAACATTTGGGAGGGGAGGACTGTAATGTCCCTTCCGAAATTAAATTGTTACAGGTTTATTTATTCTACAATTTTGGAGGCCATGGGACCCATGTGATTTTTGGAAAAGACATAGGAAGGAAAAAGGGGCCAAAATGTTTTGTTGGCATGGCGTGGGGATACCCACGTAAGGAAATAAGCACCACCTTGGAGGGAAGTTCGAATGACTAAGGAGGGAAAGTCGAATTGCTAGTTGGAGGGGGCTCACATGGGAAAAGAGGCCCACAAATTATAAATAGAGGAGGCTCATCCTCATTTGGTATCTTTTGACATATTGAACTCAACCTTAGCTTCTCGAGCTGCTTAGCCGGGCTACTGTGCTGTTTAGCACACGAGTTCCTCCGAGTGGAGATCTCAACCTTTGCTTCGGTGAACTTCAAGTGCCACCCTAGGAAGACAATTTGTCCTACCTTGGAGGAAAGCCAGTGGAGTTTCATAGTCATATCATTTAGCATTTGTCTTAGCCAGTGTGTGCTTCTGGAGGATGCAGAAGGGGAACACACAAATGTTGCTTGTGGGTTTATCCAGATAGCAACTACTGCGGGAGTTTGGGCATTGAAGCTATAGTGGAGGATGAACCTTCTGGGAGAGTTTTGGAGCAAGAGGTTGGTGCATTGGAGTAGTTCGATTTACAGGCACTTGGGCCTGCGTAGAGAGCCATCACTGGGCTCACGTGGGAGTCAGAGTAAGGAATTGTAGTGCTGGAGCTGGCCGGGAGAAGTAGGAGATCACTTGGAGGGCCATTTGAGGAGGATTGCTAGAGCTGGGAGGGCAAAGATTGACAGGATCAACCATAGCAACAAAATTCGAAATTGGAGAAGGGCCAAGCTGTGAAGGGTCAATTTTTGAAGGTTAGAACTATTGACCACTACGTGTCAACGACCCATAGCAGTACACCTCCTTTTTTTGCAAAAGGGATAGTGCTTGATCGATGCGTTCGTGCCGTCCAACTATCATCATCAGCTTGATCATCATCTTATAATGTAAACCCAGTCTGCATGTGTATAATGTAAATAATCTCAGCAGATCTGTGTCATGTATGTAATTACCTAGGTAAACCTACTTTTCTGGTGACGATCTACATTCCAGGAGGTTTTTTGTGTCATCGATCCATTCTCGGATGGTCGGCAGAGTTTTCCTTCAGCCTTACCCAAAAGCTGGAAAGGATTTTGTCACTGGGATCTAAGGGGAGTCCTAGTGTTCTAGATCGAGTCTATGTAAAAGTGATTTGGGAATAATCCTAACTATTTTTAGGTTATTTTATTACAAATTTCTTGATCTGCTAAATTATATTTGTGTTGCAGAACTAAGTGGTCTGTGAGGGTCTTTTGGAAATGGGTTTTCCCCCTTGAGATGTAAAAGATGTGAAAATCATGATGTAAAGGGCCTTTAGGGTTGGAAAAATAATTTATCCCCTCATAGGTTAATTAATTAAATTTTCTGGCCAAAATTAATTAAAATCCTAAGCCATAAATTTAATTAATTCTGGGTCCTAGGTAAATTTAAATTCTCTGAAAGCAAAATTTGTTGGTTCTTAAAAATTAAATTTTAAGAGGTCCAGGGACTAAGGTAAATTAATTATTTTGCTAAATTTTAAGCCTTTCGTCCCTAGGGTTGAGTCAAAGTAAAAATTCCGAGGAAATTAATCCAAAAATTTAATTTTATAATTAAGGAAAAATTCATTTAATTGAAAAATTCGAATTTCCTTAAGAATTTAAAATTTCGATGAATGAGATTAAACGAAATTTTGATCCTCATCAATAGTCGAGATTGTTTTGACAAGGATCACTCGAACTAGCCGTTGGAGGATTTATCTTTAAATAGGAGGTCATTTGTCAATCAGTTCATCCGATCTCTCGATCGTGTATTAAGCGAAAAGCTCTTGTGTAAACTTTTTTCGGATAATAAAGGAAGACTTTGGGGTTAATTTTCGTCGGTGTTACTCTTTGTGGAAATACTGTATCTTGCTCAATCACTGGGGTTTGAATAATAATCTAAATTTTGAACGTAATAGCAGGTATCTCTCTTTGTTTGAGTTTTATTATTGTTTTCTCGCTCTATGTTGATGGCTGAATTGAGTTTTGCAGGAAAATTTTGATTTTTAGATCATCAGACGCTCGGTGAAGTTTTCAGTTAAACCAACCAACTCCTGATCTGTGTTTTCTGAAGAGCCCAACTTAGTTTGATCCCGGGCTTATCATAAGATATTTTTATGGGTGATGCATGAAGGGTTTTGAGTTTAGTACCTCCTTTAAAATTCAAAAATTTATTTGGTTTTGTGCTAAATCGATAGATCTGGCTGTTGAGAGCCTTAGATTATCAGATCTGGGAGCGGAGCTGGATTCACACTCCCTAGATCTGATAGATCTGCGATTCATGTACATAGATCTGTAATTAATTTTCAGTTTTCTGACTTGGGTTTTCTAGGTTTTAGTTTTTTGGGTCATTGTATATATCGTTTGGATGTTTCTTGTTGTCTTGCATCTACAGATATGAAGGAGAAAACTGTGTAGAGTCCAAATCTAGGCCCTAGAGGATAAGATCTGGATCTTTGGGGTTTATCAGCATCATTTTGCAGGAATATTTTTCACAGTCCAGGGGCTTAAATTTTTTTGTTTGTTTGTTTGTTAATCTAATTTGGAAATTTTTTATGGGCTTCACTGATAAATCTGAAACAAAAATATAACATTTTAATCTAGAAATTTCTGGGTTACTGTTGGGATATCATTTTTAAATTTCTGGGTTTTATTGGAAAATTTCGATTTTTTTTAAAATCTTGCAGTCTTTTGCTGCTGCCTGCATTCTCTATAAATCTACGGATTTCCTCCTCTCTGATCTCCTGCAGCTCCATCGCGGCTCCCTTCTCATTACTACCCATCAAATTGCAACCCCTCACACCTAGCTGCAATCACCCTCTAACCCCGTGGCTTCACCTATCCGCAACTCTCAGCCCCATCTAAATCCCGTCCATTCCAAACCCTCTACCTACATAAACGGTGGTCTAAAATTTCATGCTCTAAACCCTCACGCAGCGCCCTCTCTACGCTGCCCATCAAATGCGCATTCTTTTCCATCCGTCCCATTGCTCATCCCTCATCCGCTGCCTCCTTACCTGAACCCGCGTCCTTCTCCTTTCCCGTCGACCTGCCATAACTCCCTGCCGCTATCTCTTCTCCTCTCCATGCAACTTCATTTCTTGTGGCTCCCTCCTGCGTCTTCTGCGCTTTCCGCCGTCCATCCCTCTTCGTCTTCCCTCGATACCTCTCCATACACTGCCCTATTTTCCTCTCTTCGATTGACCACCTCCATTTTCCATCCTCTCGCACTCCTCGTGGCTCCTCTACTCCTTCTGCCATCGAACCTGCATAGCAATACAACAAAGACTTTCGATTTTTTTATTTCATGTATGCGGGTTAGGTTTGGTTTGATTGTTTTGGGGTTTAGTTAGGGTAGATTAGGTTTGTATCATGGGGGCTTTACTGGGGGGAGCAATATCATACCACGTGGGTTCATATTGGGGAATATATATTGAGGAAAAAATGACATAATATATTGGGGTATATATAGGGGGTAAAGGGTTTTTATATTGACAAATATAAAAAATGGAGCTTAAAGTTAATGAAAAATATAAAAGGGTATAAAAAATGTTAATGAAAAAATAGATACCTACAATATCTAGTGAAAATACGAGGTTTTTTAATTCGAAAGTTGTATTGGGTTCATAGGGGGTTAAATAATGTGATTTTTAGAGGGATTTTCGAATATGTAGTCAAATTAAGGGTATTGTTTAATATTCCATGAACGCACATGATATGTCAAAGGTTCACTGAGTGAATCCCTCGTGGTTTGTATAGTTTGATTTTCGTTTCATTTTAATTCATTTATTTGAAATCTAAAATATTTTGAGGCTTGATTTCTTAGTTTTATTTTTATTTTTATTTTTTTTTATTTAAAATTTAATTTTTGTTTTCATTTCTATGATTTCGATTTTGATGTTTTTTTAAAACTCTAAAATCTAAAAAAATATAAAAGTAAAAAAATTTTTAAAAAATTAACCTTTTTGGTATTTGATTTTTTTCCCTTTTATTTTTATTTTTTTTGATTTAAAAAATTCAAAATCATAACAATCAAATCCTAAAACTTAAAAATCTAAAAAAACCCTAAAATTAAAAATGTAAAAATCTTAAAACATTAAAAATTAAAAAAATTCAAAACCCTTGAAACCATTAAAAAATTAAAAATTAAAAAAGATTAAAAAAAAATAATAAGATTTGGGGACCGAAAATAAACTAAACTAAGGGGATTTGTGCTTTTACATTAAATATTTTAATGTGGTCTATGGCCCATTAAAATCTTAAAATTTTAACTCTTTGATTTGGTTTGACTTCTTTATTCATCACATTGAAGTTAAGGAATAATTAAAATTTAAATTTAAAGCTCCTTAGTATTATTTGGTGATTGAATGCATTTTGATATTTCTCTAAGATGCGATAAATGTTTTAAAAATATTGGCTATAGGAGAAAGTTGATTAAATTTAGATTTGGGCCATTAAATGAAAATCATTTTAATCCGGAATATCTTGCATATTGCATCTTTGGGCGTTTATATTGATCATTCATGATTGTCACTATTCGTCGCATATTGGAAAATTGTCTTGGATAATTTGTTTTCTTACTTAATCTGAGGTTAATTGGACATAAAGGCACTGGTCTATAATTTTATCTCGTGGTTGTGTCTTGGTTACATTAGCGTTTAATCTATTCATCTGAGTTAATCGAGATTAATTTAAATTCATCAAGTTGTCCAACATTAAAATCTCCTAGAGCTTGTGTTTCACAGGTTACCCCCATCCATTCACCTTAGGGACTACCCCCCTTGACTTGTCTAGGAGAGAGTCTAAACGGAGCGAGTAAGGATTAAGAGTGACAGCTCTTACTCTGAGCATTGTCGCGGTGTCTAGACACTTCGTGCGACAACATTTTTTGGTGCCGTTGCCGGGGACCGATTTATTGGGCCTTGGCTTTACGACATTCATTTTTCATCTTTCTATCATTCATTTTAGCCGGCAATGCCAACATTTTTTGGCGCCGTTGCCGGGGATAGAGTTTTTTTGTCCGTGGTTTCCTCGACATAGCTTTAATCATCTCATCTTTTTTGCCATTCATTAGCCCGTCAAGCGACACAACATTTCCTGGCGTCATTTGATCTTTTCATCGCCTTACCTTTCGTTTCATCTGCACTTTTAGCACTTGGACATTTCGGTTCATTTCTTGTTTGGGTGGTGACTTCTCTTTTTTTATTTATTATTTCTCAAACAAGAAACCCTCCCTTATATCCAGTTGTTTTCCTTTTGGATCTTAGAGCTAGATTCATGTTCAAGTGGCAACTCCACTTCCTTCATTTCTTACAAGAATTTCTACTAGAAGCTCGCTTCTTGTGGATCTCTTGCTTTTCTTGAGCAGTGGTCTCTCTCTAGCATCCATTTGGTCCCTCCTTATCCCTTCAAGCAAGTCATCATGGATGATTCGTTTACCTTGTGTCATTTTACTAATTTTCTCCATGATATACCGGAAGCGGCCATTCATAAATTGCCTTTGTTCTCAGGTGGTGATTTAGTCACTGTTATAAAGCATCTATGCATGGTTTCTCATACAATAATCAAATATTGTAGTTCTCCCCAGTATAATCACGAAGATGTCAAAATGCGTCTATTTGCCTTTTCTTTAGAGGGTGATGCTTTGAATTGGTTTAATAATTGTCTTGAAGATTCATTCGCTTCTTTACAAGACATTGTCAATGCTTTTATAGATAGATATGGTGATCAGGGTGGCTCGCCTTGTGCCCCTAAAATTATGCAACAGAATGAAAGTGATGTTGTAAAGGATCCAACTGTCAATGAAAGATTTCAAGACAATTCTTCATATCAGAATGTGCCATCCACTTGTGCCGTTGCTAGACAAATCCATGATAGTGGAAAAGCATGAACAAGTTATCAAATCAGTGTTGACAATGAAAGGGAAAATGATAAGCAAATTATAGAAGAACTAAAGAAGTTGGTTAAAGACATGCAGTTCAGTCAAACGCAGCTGGTAGAAAATATGGAGCTTAATCAAGAAAAATTTGTAACCGATTACGTCAAGGATATGAGAACTTTGTACGCCCACTTGGAAAAATGTGATAAGGAGATGGAAATCATGAAAATTAAACACTCTGATCACGTAACCGACATGTAGAGTCAGCATGCTAAGGAAATGGAAACCATGAAAGCTAATCATGATAGAGAAACTAATTCTATGCAAAGCAAGTTATTAGCTCTAGAGGAAAAGATGACGATCATGGAATTCAATCATTCAAATCAAGTGACTGCGATGGAAGCAAGTTATCAGGAAGAAATAAGTTCGACTCAGAGCAAATTATCAACTATGGATGAAGAAATGACTATCATGAGATTCGATTATAATAATTAGTTAGCTACCATGCAAGTAGATCATAAGGAAGAGATAAACTATATGCAAAATTGTTTCATGGGCATGAAAGCAAAGAATGATAAAATTATAAAGGACATGGAAGTTGGTCATATATCTCTTCAGAATAGATTATTGGCCATAGAAGAAAAGCATGTACCATGTGTCATAAATACAGATGGAATACATATCATCGAAAACAGATTAAAAATAATGGAAGTTAATCTTTCTAATCAGATGTCCATTATTTAGAATCAAATAAAGGCTATGCAAGCTAATCATGTCACTCTGCAAGAAAGATTCGTGAAAACTCAACTCAATCAAGCGAAGTTAATAGTAAGACATGCCATAGAAATGGGTTCATTACATAAGAAGCTGGAAGAGAGGAAATCACATGTCCCGTCTTGTTGTGAATATCTTGAGAAAGAAGCTAACTCCATTAATGAAGGTTTAACTAAGAATGACATGATCAATGAAGAAATTAAAAGAGGTCAAGTTATAACTCATGACACCTGTGACACTGATCCATCATTCTTGACAAAGTAGATGCAAAATGAAGAAAGACATGTAATGTATATCTTACATACTTCATTTGAGAGTTTTGAAGCAGAATGTTCCACATCATTAGTGATACAACCTGCCACGAAGAAAAGACACAAAAGAAAGAGAATGAGAAAGCGATTTGATGCATTAGATGGCCGTGAACAGCTTGATTTTCGGATAGGAAAAGGTCCTACCATATGTAGAATTGGACATGGCACATCCGAGAAACAATCGACAGATTTACCTGAAAGCAGGCAAATGCTGAGTATGCACTATACTGAATGCATCTAATGCCACGGGGCATCTTTGTATTGTATTTCTAACCTTATGCCCTTTTATTTCAGTATTTCATTTTATAGTTAGATTTTTGTTTTTCATGTTGTTAGACGAGTTAATAAATGAAGAGCTTATACTTTTCCTGTGCTTAATGTTATATGATGTTTTTTGGATGGACTCTACTTATGTTGTGTGTTGCGTGGATTCAGATTCTGGATTCTCACATTCCTCTAGTGCAGCAACGTGTCCCCAAGTAGAGCCAAATGTTGACCACTAAGTGTTAATGACCCATAGAAGTACACCCTCTTTTTTCGCAAAAGGGATAGTGCCTGATCGATGTGTTCATGCCATCTAGCTATCATCATCAACTTGATCATCATCTTATAATGTAACCCAGTTTGCATGTGTATAATGTAAATAATCTTAGCAGATCCGTGTCGTGTATGTAATTACCTAGGTAAACCTACTTTTCTAGTGACGATCTACATTCCGGGAGGTTTTTTGTCTCACCGATCCTTTCTCGGATAGTGAGCAGAGTTTTCTTTCAGCCTTACCCCAAAGCTAAAATGGATTTTGTCATTGGGATCTTAGGGGAGTCTTAGTGTTCTAGATCGAGTCTATGTAAAAGTGATTTGGGAATAATCCTAACTCTTTGGTTAGGTTGTTTTATTACAAATTGCTTGATTTGCTAGATTATATTTGGGTTGCAGAACTGGGTGGTCTATGAGGGTCTTTTGCTAATGGGGTTTCCTCCTTGAGATGTAAAAAATGCGAAAATTATGATGTAAAGGGCCTTGAGGGTTGGAAAAATAATTTATCCCCTCATAGGTTAATTAATTAAATTTTCTGGCCAAAATTAATTAAAATCCTAAGTCAAAAATTTAATTAATTCTAGGTCCTAGGTAAATTTAAATTCTTTGAATGCAAAATTCGTTGGTCCTTAAAAATTAAATTTTAAGAGGTCCAGGGACTAAGGTAAATTAATTATTTTGCTAAATTTTAAACCTTTGGTCTTAGGGGTTGAGTCAAAGTCAAAATTCTGAGGAAATTAATCCAAAAATTTAATTTTTGAATTAATTAAAATTCATTTAATTGAAAATTTTGAATTTCCTCGAGAACTTAAAATTTTGATGGATGCGATTAAAAGAAATTTTAATCCTGATCAATGGTTGAGATTGATTTGATAAGGATCACTCGAACTAGCCGTTGGAGGATTTATTTTTAAATAGGAGGTCATCTGTTAGTCAGTTCATCCGATCTTTGGATCGTGTACTAAGTGAAAAGCTCTTGTGTAAACTTTTTTCGAAAAATAAAGGAAGACTTGGGGTTAATTTTCGCCGGTGTTACTCTTCGTGGAAATACTGTATTTTGCTCAGTCATTGGGGTTTGAATAATTATCTAAATTTTGAACATAACAGCAAGTATCTCTATTTGTCTGAGTTTTATTATTGTTTTCTTGCTCTATGTTGATGGCTGAATTGAGTTTTGCAGGAAAATCTTGATTTTTAGATCATCGGGCCTTTGGGGAAGTTTTCGGTTAAACCAACCAACTCCAGTTCCGTGTTTTCTGAAGAGCCCAACTTAATTTGATCCAGGGTTTATCATAAGATATTTTTATGAATGATGCATGAAGGGTTTTGAGCTCAGTATCTCGTTTAAAATTAAAAAAAATAATTTTTGTTGTGCTAAATCGATAGATCTGGCTGTTGAGAGCCTTAGATTATCAGATTTGGGAGCGGTGTTGGACTCACTCTCCCTAGATCTGATAGATTTTCCATTCATGTACATAGACCTGTAATTAATTTTCAGTTTTCTGACTTGGGTTTTTTGGGTTTTGGATTTTTGGGTCATTGTATATATCGTTTGGGTGTTTCTTGTTGTCTTGCAACTACAGATATGAAGGAGAAAACTGTGTAGAATCTAGATCTAGGCCCTGGAGTGTAAGATCTGGATCTCTGGGGTTTAACAACATCATTTTGTAGGAATATTTTTCACAGTCCAGGGGTTTAATTTTTTTATTTATTTATTTATTTATTTTTAATTTTAGAAATTTTTATGGGCTTCACTGATAAATCTAAAATAGAAATATAACATTTTAATCTGGAAATTTCTGGGTTACTGTTGGGATATCATTTTTAAAATTTTTGTGTTTTATTGGAAAATTTCGATTTTTCTTTTTAAATCCTGCAATCTTTTGCTACTGCCTGCATTCTCTATAAATCTGCGGATTTCCTCCTCTCTGATCTCCTGCAGCTCCATCGCAGCTCCCTTCTCATCGCTGCCCATCAAATCGCAACCCCTCAAACCTAGCTGCAGTCACCCTCTAACCCTGTGGCTTCACCTAGTTGCAGCTCTCAGCCTCATCTAAATCCGCGTCCATTCCAAACCCTCTACCTGCATAAACACTGGTCTAAAATTTCATGCTCTAAACCCTTACGCAACTCCCTCTCTACACTGCCTATCAAATGCACATTCTTTTCTATCTGTCCAGCTGCTCATCCCTCATCCGTTGCCTCCTTACCTGCACCCGCGTCCTTCTCCTTTCCCGTCGACCTGCCATAACTCCCTGCGGCTATCTCTTCCCCTCTCCATGCAGCTTCATTTCTCGTGGCTCCCTCCTGCGTCTTTTGCTCTTTCCGCCATCCATCCCTCTTCGTCTACGCTCGATACCTCTCCATATGTTTCCTTGCCTTCCGCTCTTCGACTGGCCACCTCCGTCTACCATCCTCTCGCCCATCGCTCATACTCCTCGCGGTTCCTCTACTTCTCCTTCCGCCGTCGAACCTGCACAACAATACAACAAAGACTTTCGATTTTTTTATTTCATGATGCGAGTTAGGTCTGGTTTATTGTTTTGGGGTTTAGTTAGGGTAGATTAGGTTTGTATAGTTTGATTTTCGTTTGATTTTAATTCATTTATTTGAAATCTAAAACATTTTGAGGCTCGATTTCTTAGTTTTTCTTTTTTCTATTTTTGTTTCAAATTTAATTTTGTTTTTCATTTTTTCTATGATTTCGATTTTGATTGTTTTTTAAAACTCTAAAATCTAAAAAAAAAAGTAAAAAACTTTTAAAAAATTAACCTTTTTGATATATGATTTTTTTCCCCTTTTTTTTGATTTAAAAAATTCAAAATCAGAAAAATAAAAAAATCCTAGAACTAAAAAATCTAAAACCCTGAAAATTAAAAAATTCTAAAAATCTAAAAAACATTAAAAAGTTAAAAAATTCTAAAAAGATTAAAAAAAGAAAGAAAGAAATATTTTGTGACCGAAAATAAACTAAACTAAGGGGATTTGCGCTTTTAAATTAAATATTTTAATATGGCCTATGTAGTATGGCCCATTAAAATCTTAAAATTTTAACCCTTTGATTCAGTTTGACTTCTTTATTCATCACATTGAAGTTAATGAATAATTAAAATTAAAATTTAAAGTTCCTTAGTATTATTTGGTGATTGAATGCATTTTGATATTTCTCTAAGATGCGATAAATGTTTTAAAAATATTGGCTATAGGAGAAAGTTGATTAAATCTAGATCTGGGCTATTAAATGAAAATCATTTTAATTCGGAATATCCTGGATATTGCATCTTTGGGCATTTATATTGATCATTCATGATTGTCACTATTCGTCGCATATTGGAAAATTGTCCTGGATAACTTGTTTTCTTACTTAATTTGCAGTTAATTGAATATAAAGGCATTGGTCTATAGTTGTTTCTATCTCGTGGTCGTGTCTTGGTTACATTAGCGTTTAATCTATTCATCTGAGTTAATCGAGATTCATTTAAATTCATCAAGTTGTCCAGCATTAAAATCTCCTAGAGCTTGTGTTTCACAGGTTACCTCCAACCATTCACCTTGGGGACTACCCCCCTTGACTTGTCTTGGAGAGAGTCTAAATGGAGTGAGTAAGGATTAAGAGTGATATCCCTTACTTTGAGCATTGTCGCGGTGCCTAGACACTTTTTGTGACAACAGGAACCAAGGGAAACCTTTTCTGGGCATTCTGGGTCCTAATTTTATTGAATTTTCTAGGCAGATCTTAGGGGTAAAACAAGGGTCCCTACTCAACCAACAGCTAAAGTAGCTAAGGGGAATTTGGGCCAAAAATCCGAGGTCAACATTTGGCCAATTCCTTCTTGGGTTATTCTGGGTATTTAGTGGAGAGGCCAGGGTTAATTTTCTGTAATTTTTTGAGTACCGGAGGTGCTGTTTCCAACATCATCCTTGCAGCAGACAACACAGTTTCATAGGGGCAACGCAAGGCATCATTGCAACAGTTGTTGTGCCATTTGGGCTTGACATATTACCACCTGGGTTTGATCACGCTTGCCATTGAGGCAAGCCTAGGTGCATCACGTCCACATTATTGTACTTTTCTCCCAGTTTATAATAAAATGGCTCAACGGTTGGATATTCCTGGACTTTTTATGGGTGTGCATTGAATGCTTCAATTTTATGGTGTTGTTTTTATTATTTGCTTTGCATAGTACTATTTTCCTTAGTTTGGAACATTACAATTGGCAACTCATCGTCCAAAGCATATTGGGCAGGGAAAGGCTACCTTCATGGGAGGAGATGTGGGCAACCCTTCAACAGGAGGAATTAAGGAGGGGCCTTGTAAAGGTCAACCTCAATGGCAGCAGTGGGAGTGGCACGAAGACCAAGGAGGAGGAGGAGAATGCAACTCTAGCATCAAAGGGACAACAGAAGCAGAAGCGGAAGGACATTTTGAAAGTGAAATGTTTCAGTTGTGGCGATATGGGCCACTATGCATCCCAATATCTTTTGAAGATTAAGGATAAGGATGAGAAACATGATCCTATGGCTACTCCAGCAAAGATTGACGAAGATTAGTTTTCCATGAGTGCCCACGCATCTCCAGGAGGGAGATGGGGCGATATTGAGCTGTAGTCAGGAGGACTACATGTGGGCAGGATCCTTGAGGAGTCCACCTCTTGGATCAATTCCTTGCTACGGAGCCCAAGATTCAGCAGTAGTGAGATGGAATTAGTGTCAGATGATGCAGTGCATTGTTTGGAGGACAGATGCAGTAGCCGGAGACTAGAGACTGATTAGCGCAGAGCAAGGTTGGCAACAGTGCAGAAGTCAGCAGCAACGTAAAAGATTCAGAGGGTCGAAGACTAGTAACAGTGAAACTCCAACATTCATTTTATTATGCTGAACACAGTTAAGTTCAGTTAATTTTAGATGTTTTTCAGTTGCTTCACTCAACAACTGAGTTGCAGTATGAATGCAGTGTTAACAGTGACAGTGCTAGCAGCATAGCAGATGTAGCATTTGAGAGGGAGTTGTAGTACAGATGCAGCAGTAGCAGTGGCAATGTCATGGGCAGCAATATAGTAGTAGCAATAGCGCAGTTTTGGTGGCAGCAACAGTGCAGAAAGGAGGTGCTTCAAAGACAGAGCAGCATGCAAGTGGACATTGTTGCTAGAGCACTTTCCTCGCTAAGAGGGAGTGTTAGTTTTTGGTAGCATCAGAAGTGATCTAGCCTTGAAAATTTGTGTATAGGCTAAGGCACATGAGTTCTAAAGAACCCAGAAACTGTTTGGTGAAATTCTACCCGAATTGTATTTTATTAAAATAATTAATATTTTTAATGGGGTTCGTAAGTCTAAACTTAGGGAAATTAAACTATTAACGGGTATTAATCAAGATATGGGTGAGAATGATCTAGAAGGCGGATCAAGTCATGTTTTAATCTTAGCCTTTGATTAGAGACTTAATTTTGGCGGTTGAAGTCTTAATAGGAAATGTATAAGGAGGCCTGGGGTTCATTTAGAAACACACAAAGAGATTGAGGAAATCGATTTTCTGAGGTGAGAAGTTCTCAGGAGGAAAATTGATTGGGGAGATCTTGCAGCAGAGGGGCAGGGATAGTTCGGGAATACTAACAGAGGCGGAGATAATCTTGTGGAGGGAGCAGGGTAGCCAGGAGGACTGACGCTGGGCCAGTCTGGGCCCACATAGCCTTGATGCAGAGCCAAAAGGGCCAGCACAGAGGAGAAAGATGCCTTCCACCCAAAAATCTGAAATTATCGAGGAACCACTGGAACAACTAGGAAAGCTGACGCAGTGGGCAGAAGAGCTGACAAAGAGCCTATAAGGCTGACACTGGGCCTACGTAGGGCCAATGCAGAAATAGCCGGGGTTAGCCAGTTTTGCCACTGGATCAGTCAGAATCTGCCAGGTAAGTGAGGTAAAACTCACTCAGATTTTCTGCCATTGTATTTCTCTGTCGCTGGTTTGCCAAGAGGGCTTCCAACATTTGTATTCAGAATTACTGCTTAATAATAGAAAACCCTCAGAGCCGCTGCGCCAGTTTCCTTGTTTCATGCAAATCAAATTTAATTAGTGTAGGCTATAGAAGTAATTTGCTTTAGTATTCAGAAGAATAACTTGATGAATGTAATTAAAATCAAGTAGGTGAAGTGTATTCAGATTTGTTGCCGTAGGGGTTCCTTGAGGATTAGGAATTTCACATTCGATGCTGCAAAAACTAACACTCCCTCTTAGCGAGGAATGTGTTCTAGTGTTGCCGCCCCCTATAGCAACACCATGTCTTGGTATCATCTCCTGTCACACTGTTGATGTATGGCGGTTGCTGCCCACCAATTACTGCGCAACTCTAATACTTGTTGCATCTGTGCTGCTGCCGACCTTGCCATACTACTGCCAACACTGCATCTGCACTGCAACTCCCTCTCATTTGTTGTTGCTACAACTGCAACATCTGCAACATCCAAAATAGTCTGTCTCTGCTACTGAAACAGGTTCTCCACCATACCCATATGGTCTCTGAAATAGACGAACTTAACTCTCCCTAGAGCTTTCGTGAGTATATCTGCAACCTGCTCTTCTATGGGAACGTATTGTAGCTGGACTGCTCTTTGCTCTACACAATCTCTGATGAAGTGACACTGAATATCGATGTGCTTTGACCTGTCATGAAACACTGGATTCTCAGAGAGCTTTACGCAACTCTGATTATCACAATAGACACTGGTTGCCTCCATCCTCTGTTTGAACAAGCTCACTAGCAGCTTCCGAAGCCATATAGCTTCGTACATAGTTGTGTTGGCTGCCATATACTGTGCTTCTGCAGAGCTCAATGCTGCTAACTTTTGTTTCTTGCTACACCAAGAAACCATCATGATCCAACACTAAAGCAGTATGCGGAGGTACTTTTCCTGTCCACTGAATTGCCTGCCCAATCTACATCTATGTACCCACAAAGTCTGATATCATCCTCTCGAGTATATTTCAACTCATACTGAACTGTGCCATGGATGTACTTCAAAATATGCCTCGCTGCTGCCCAATGTACCCTTTTCGGTTCCACCATGAATTGACTAAGGGTTTTGATTGTGAAGCAAATGTCTGGCCTAGTGTTGACCAGATACATGAGAGACCCAATGAACTTTCTATACAAGGTGGGGTCGAAATCCTTGTCATCTGATGCATCTATCTTCTTCCAATTCGTAATCATGGGTGTAGACATGGGTTTGCAATCCTGCATTCTAAACCTCTTCAGAATATCTGTAGCATATCTTCCTTGTCCAAGGGAGATCTCCCTATCCTTCTGCCACACCTCCAATCCTAGGAAATAGTGCATCAACCCCGAATCCTTCATGTCAAATTTTGCTGCCAGGGTTCTCTTGCAAACCTCTATGAGCCCTGATGATCCTATCAAGAATAGATCATCCACATACAAACTAGAATGAGAGGTTCATCCTCCACCATCAAATAGTAAAGCTTGGGATCTGTGTCACTCTTGACGAACTCCATCTACTGTAAGTAGTTGTCAATTCTACCATACCATGCCCTAGGACCCTGCTTGAGCCCATATAGAACCTTCTTCAATTTGCACACATGCTTGCACCTCTCTTGAGTCTCAAAGCCCTCTGGCTATTCTATGTACACTTCCTCCTCTATCACTCCATTCAAGAAGATTGTCTTGATGTCCATCTGGTGAATCTTCCATCCCATCTGAGCTGCTAGAGATATAACTGACCAGATAGAAGTGTATCTGGAAACTGGGGCGAAGGTTTCCTCATAATCTATCCCTTCCTTTTGTGCATACCCCTTTACCACGAACCTAGCTTTGTATTTTTTGACACTATCATCTGCCACATATTTGATCTTGTAGAGCCACCTCAAACCTACAACTAATCTGTCTTCTGGCCTGAACACTACCTCCCAAACATCATTCGTCATGATAGAGCTATACTCTTCTACCATGGCATCTATCCACACCTAATGTTGTGTGACCTCTTGAAAACTGCAAGGTTCTGCAACCTGAGCTACCAATGCTTGGTACCTATTAGGCTGTTTGTGTTGTCTCTTGCTTGTCCTAGGAGTTCCAATAAACTCCTTTGCATCTCTTAATGTCTGACGAACTTATCTGTTGGCTTGACCACTAGTCGTGGGAGGTTTTTCCAGCTCCTCATCCTGTTTCTGTTGCTCCATCCGCTGAGAACTCCCTGGATTTCCCACACTTGAGGAAATATTAGTACTGATCGCAGTACTTGACGCTTGTGACTGTCCCCCTGTTTGTCCCATTCGCTGCCCCTACTGCTGGACTAAAGGAACTTCTATTAACTAATTTTGATCACCTGCAAGCATCTCACGAGACCTCTTGAAAGCTCGGTCCTCCATGAAATTCACGTCTCGCCTTACTACTATCTTCCGACTGTTAGGAATGTAGATTCTGAATGCTTTTGAGGTTTCACTTTACCCAACCAAAAACCCCTTCTCTGCAATCTGATCCAGTTTGGTGCTTTTATTGTCTGGCACGTGACAATAACCAACGGTGCCAAAAATTTTTAGGTGGCTGACTTCTTGCTTCTTCCTTGTGCAGACACCTTTTGGCGTTTTGTTCTCCAATGCTCTATGAGAAGTTCTGTTCTGAATATACATTGTCGTGTTACATGCTTCTTCCCACAGAAATTTGGGTAGATCCTGGTGATATAATAATCTTTGTGTGTAATGTTCCAAACTAGGAAAAATAGTTCTATGCAAAGAGAACAATAAAAACAACATAAAATTAAATCAGAATATTAGAACACAAAATTGGCAACCAAACTGCATTGTCTACTCATTTTATTAAATGTGAAGAGGTGTACAACAAGGTGCTGGAATGTGTGCACCTGGGCTTTCTCTAGGAAAGCTAGCAAAAGCCCAAAATGAACAATGGAACACCCTCCTCGAATCTGGTGGTAATCCGGCCCAAGAGCTGTGTTGTTACTGCCAAGAAAGGTGCTACTACTTGAAATGATCTGCTGCTAGAGCCTTCCCTGTTGCTCAGAAAATTTTGGGAAATTATTCCCAGCCTCTATGTGAGAAAACCATAATAACCCACAAAGGAATTGGCCAAATATTGAACTTGGAATTTTGGCCCAAATTCCCCCTAACTCCTCTAGCTGCTGGATGAGTTGGGACCCCTGTTTGATCCCTCAGATTTGCCCAGAATTTTCTATAAAAGTAGGGGCGTACTCCTTGCCAAAGACCCATAAAAACGCAGAAAGCATTTCCCTTGATTCCAACCTTCAAAAATTACCCTTCATAGCTTAGCCCTCCTCCAAATACGAATTCTATTGTTGTGACTGATCCTGTCACTCTATGGACTCCCAGCTCCAACAATCCTCCTCAAATGGCCCTCCAAATGATCTCCCAGCTGCTGGAACATAGCTTCCTTGCTGTTACTCGGCCTCTCACTGCTCCTTTCACTGCGACTGTAACTCAATTCTGAGTTGTTGTTACTCTCCTTGCTCTGCATTGCTGCTACTCTCCCTTGGAACTCAACCTCTTTGCTGCTATCTTCCTGCTGCTGTAACTCGGCCCTCCTGCTGCTCCTTTCCCTGTGGCTATAATTCGACCTCCTTGCTGTTACTTTCCCTGCTGTTGGAACTCGACGACAACTATTGTAACTTGTCTCCCTACTGTTGGAACTCGACTATAGCATGTTGTAACTCGTCTCCTTGTTATTGCTATGAACTGAGGTGAAGAAGGACTCCCTCCTAGGGCTGGCACTCGAAGTCCACCGAAGCAAGGGTTGAGATCTCTGCTCGGAGACACTCGTGTGCTAAACAACACTGTAACCTAGCTAAGCAACTCGAGCAACTAAGATTGAGTTCAATATGTCAAAATATGCCAAATGAGGTTGAGCCTCCTCTATTTATAATTCGTGGCCTTCTTTTCCCATGTGGGCCCCCTCCAACTAGCAATTTGACTTTCCCTCCCTAGTCATTCGAACTTCCCTCTAAGGTGGTGCGTATTTCCTCATGTGGGTGCCCCCCACGCTATACCAACAAAACATTTTGGCCCCTTTTTCCTTCTTAAATCTTTTCCAAAAATCACATGGGTCCCATGGCCTCCAAAATTGTCAAAATTGTAGAATAAATACACCTCTAGCAATTTAATTTCCAAAGGGTCATTACAGTCCTCCCCTCTCAACTGTTGCTTGTCCCCAAGCAACTTTAGTACCGGATGCTCATGTATGTGTTCACCCTCCCAGGTGGCATCCTCATCTGGCAAGTTCCTCCAATGCACCAAAAATCGCTTGTCCTCCCACAATGCCTGAACATGTGCCTCCTCTGTCTGTTGATCACCCTCAGTAATACTAGGGTCCCAAATGTGCCTCTGAGTCATCCTAGGTCCCTTCACTGTCTTGACATGAAAGAATCCCTCAATACCAGGATCCCAATCCATCTTGTCCCACTTGAAGCTCCCCTCGCTCCACTCACTATCCTGTCTAGTGTAAATACTAGAAGTCCCCCATGCCATCGGTGATTTGCTAAAGCCCAAAGGAAGACCTGCGTGACCTCCCCCTATCGCAGCCGGCTCACCCCTAATGTTTGCTGAGTTGTCTAGTACTGTGATGTCTGGGTCCCATGCTATCCATAGAAGGGTGCCACCATGTTGTCGCTGCACCACTCTGGCTCTAGCTGACTGCCCATCATGCATACACTGTATCCTACTCTCCTAGAACTCGATGGTGGAATACTGATAGAGGTGAGACACATCCTGCCCAAACATCTCCATGACGCAAAGGTCTATCCATCTAAATCTAACTCCGAACCAGTGCAACCACAAAGAAAGCCTGCCTCGCCATCTGATGAAGGCCACTGTGTACCCCCTTGTGCCAACCCCTGAGTGAACTAGAGCACTCTCTGCCATGACTTCGACCACCACGAGATAGAGTGATCTATGAATCAATTGAATCCATGAATCCCCTAGTTGGGCCTGCTGCAACATAGCTCTGAAAACGACAGGAATCCATCCATGCCTCATCTCTAGTCCCTGCATGTGATCAATATATAGACTCCATATATCATGGGCTAATCTGATGCATGCTAATCTGCCCTGTACCTGCCATTGTGTAGTATCGATGATCACGGGAAGCCACGTGTGCCAAATAGCTACCCCCTGAATGCAACCAATAGATGGGTATCCAATACTTGTAATCGACTCATGGTATATGGATCCCTCCTGTCACTACAAACCATCTCCCCTTGGTCTTCCATCTGCGCTCTCGATAATGTGCCAATATAAGGTTTGGAGCCTGGACCCAGACTGGGAAACTCCTTTAGCCATACCCAGTATCCTCTGCTCATGCATGGTCTCGACATGCCCTGAAGAAAGAGTGACACATGTCTCCCTTGTGACTAGCTCCCCAGATGTAAGCTCAGTGATGAACGATATGCCACCCCTGCAGATGATCACCTCATCCCCCAACCTGTGGCTGTCAACTGACGCACCAACCCAATGCCACTGTTGAGAAGTCTTTCCCTTAGTGCGCTGAGTGTCATCCAAATATCTCGGGTGAGCTCCTCGTCCCCCGCTGCTCATGCCCAGAGTGCAAAAAGTCAATAGCAAAATTGACAGCACTCGTGAGGGATGCAAAAGAGGGTCAGGCATGTGAGTCCCCGTGAATACCATCAAGTATCGCCCATCTGTGTCCCCGTCGATCCTGGGTGAACTATATCGAAAGGTATGCCCTGTATCTTCGTCCATGGATCTCCTTGGAGGCAATAATCCAAGACCTCGTTGTGCAGCACCATACGCCCCTGCATACCACCGATCATCCTCGTACTCCTAGACATGCCAATGTACACCACGACCTACCCCTGTACACCGCTGGATACCCTCGGCTACGGCTATGCCATCCTGTATCGTCTTGTGTCCCGCCTGTGTCATTGCACCTGTCACTCCCCACACGTACTTAATGCGATGTGAGTCACTCCCACTCCACAACGTAGTCCAACATACTACAACACACCCCCATGCGTCTCCATGCCCATTTGCAGACCACTGCTCCATGCTAGATGCTCCTGCCCATCCGTGAATGAAATGGCCTAAAGCTGTGTCCATATGCATCGGCCCGCATCCAACCCGTATCATCACCTCCACCATCGCATCACCATGCTCTCCGATGAGGGGGGCCAAAAAAGTGAATCTCTCTAGGTACCAGTAGTGATGCCACCACTGCTCTACTCCACTGTGTCCTCCGTGCCCTACGCAAGCATGAGGAATCCCCAGCTCCATACAAGGCACTGTCTGGTGGCCTGCCGATTCCACCTCCTTCGACAAATTCCTGCCATAGTAGGCGGATCATCCTATGATCCCATGCACAACCGCCATACCAAGACAACCCAAGGAATCTGCCCATAAGCTGGTTGGCCACTTTTGCTGACCCAAAATCCCCTAGCTAATGCACGTGCTCAGCTGCTAGG